>APFE030519588.1:12605-29679 GCA_000404065.3 Pinus taeda
ATTGACTCAACCTGCACTGATGTGGCTTGTTCAAAATCAATTGCCTCCAGCAAATCCTTTAGACTAGCCTTTGACATAGGGCTTTCTTCCACTGCTATTGATTTTCCCTTTTCTCTGCTTAGCTGACTTCTAGTTCTGATTCTTGTCACTTGTGCAATCCCACTTGGCCTTGGTGCATCTTTCTGGTGTTTGATTTTCTCCTTTGATGACTTGGGTGTCTCCTTTGCTGATGATTTAGGTGTCTCTTTTATGACCACAGACTTCTCTGATTTCCTTGACTTAGTTTTGGGCTTCTTTTGGTCTTTTACCTCCTTCCTGAGCTCAGCCAAGGTAGGTTCTTCAATTCTTCCTTCTTTTTCCCTATCCGGTAATGGAGTGAGACCTGTCTTGCTTTGGAAACCGGCCATAAAAATAAAAGAATCCCAATCTCTACCAATCTTTTGTAAACTATCTAACACCAGCAACTTTATTAAACCATGGTGAAACAGGGATGTTTCACAATCATCTTTCTTTAACTGAACTTTGTCACACATTTTACTAAGGCTTTTGAACAAATAGAAAGGGATATCTATTGAAGTTTTACCTATGAAATGCAACAAGAGTCTGAAATGATAGGAATAAATTTTGTTGTACCTCCCCTCACATGTTAGATATTTTTGGATGCCTGTAAGGAGCAGAGCATAATGTTCTTTTATATAATTCCTTGGCACCGCTTTGGTGAGGTCCTCATTTACATACTGTTCCTTCAAAAATTCCTTACAGGAAGTCATGTCAAACTTGAAATTTTTGAACCACTCTTGTCCTCCTCTCGGAATTTCAGTGACAAGAGAAATGGCTTGTGGAGACACAGGAAACTCTAGCATTGACACCTTAGAATTCAAGCCAGTAAAATTCAATGCAAAAGCTTTCGTTACCTCTGTATGTCCTCCCTTCAACTTTTCACAAAACCTCCAGCAACCGGCATTTTTAAAGGCTCGCGCTACACCTTCATCTCTGAGTGTAAGATCAAGCCCCTCTGGCTCTGTTCTTAGGCACCTTCCAGATCGATGTACTCTTTTCTCCATCTTGCTCAGAATATCTTCACGCAGAGAACTAACAGCAGCTACAATTCACAGAACAGCTTCGACTTTGGAGTGCAGGCTCGCTTGCAATGACCCCTTTAAATGAAAACTCGAGCTTCTTTGCGTTTTTTCAAAAACTCGTCATACAACAGGCATGTTAACGCACCATGAATAAACATTATGAGGCAACCATACCTCATAAAATCTCTTTAAAATGATTGTCATGTGCGTGATCCTAAACCTGATGGCAGAATGATAACCTATCATGACCTGGAGAAGACATCAACTGACAAAATGTGAACGGACCTAATGACTCATCTTCCCAGACTTGACATTTCAAGAAAATGCACCGCAAAAACCCCGAATCCCTGATTTCGTAGCACAGACAATGATGAATTGACAAAACACGCTACAAAATGGCTAGTAAATGATACGCTACGAAAAGGTGGAAAAATGATTGCGCAGCTAAATTGGCCAATCAGATTGCGCTGCGAAACTGCGCAAAATACAAATGACGCAAACAAGACAAGACATGCTTTAAACAATAATGATGGAGGGTATCTAACGGTTTTTTACAAGGAATCACATCAATACCTTTTGAAATTCTAATTTCAAAGTGACACACATAGAAACCTATTGACTTAAACAATTTTTTTTTTTTTTATATGAATCTTTGGACATAGGTGAATTGTGGTTTTGAGTGATAACAGCTCCAAAATAGAAAAATTGTTCCAATGACTAGGTTCCAACCCCTAATACTCCCAATGCATGGAGTATTTAAACAAAAGCTACAACAATTTGCCTTGTACACTTGGCAATCTATTATTTATTACAATGAAGGGAAAAATTGACTAATGTAACCAAGGAGTTGCCACACTGAGAAAATTGGCACAAGTGTCCCTCTTTACTGGGATGTTGTTGCCTGAAGTATTAATTTGACTGGAGCTGTTCTGCTGACGTGGCTAGTGCTGACTCATGCCTTGTCTCATTCTTCCTGGAAGTCACATAAGTCACTCCACGCATCCCCCTCTGGGATCTTGATCTTGGTTAATATTCAATAAACCTCATCACCATCAGTGTATTTGGAAAATGATGGTTCAACCAAAAACACATGCTTCAATTCATGTTCAATGTAAATTTGATTGCTCATTTCTTCTAGTAAAGCCTTTCCTATTATGTTGCCTTTGATGTTGGATAGATTTGCAGCATCTGTGGCTATGCCCTGTAATTTCTTGACATAATCCCCCTTTTCCATGAGTTTTTCATTTATAACAAACAGAGAAGGAAGGCCTTTTTGATGTAAAGGTTACATTTTGTTGAAAAACTTGTTGACTGTCAGCTCTAGAGCTTGGCATTTTTCTTGAAGCTGCGCATTTAAACTCTTCTTTGTCAGCACCTTTTTGACTTGTAGCATGGTCTCTGCCCTGTTTGCTACTCCCAAGTTTTCCAACTCATATTTGTTTCTTGCATTCAGAAATTTGATAATTTTGTTTTTCTTGTTGGAATATCTCCCAACTCTATATTGGTGGCTGAAATGACTTCTTTGGCTTTCTCTACTAACTATTTTTGCTAAAAAATAATTTGGATTCTAGGCCAAATTTCATTCATACGATCTATTATATTGTGCCAAATGATCTCCTTAACCCTCCCTACAGTATTTCCAATGGAGTATTCTTTTTCTGACTTCTCAAGCTTCTCTATCAATGCCTTTTCTCTCTACATCTCTACCAAGTGATTTCTTTCAGCTCTTTTAATTTGATCTTGTACCACACCAACTTGGGATTCCAACCTCTTAACTTCTCCATTCTGCAGATTCATTCCTTCCATAGATCTTTCCAATTGTTTTGCACTACTTCCTGCTCCTGTCGCTGCACATACTGGAGTAGTTACGGGTAGGACTGTTAGAGGAAGGGTCTCTACTGTTGTGCTAGCCATCTGTTCTTATTTTTCTTTCTCCTACACCATCTTTTCCATCTCTATTTCCATTTATTTGATTTGGATGGACTACTCCACTATTACTTTCATCATGTCATCCTTTATGCTCTCTACTTCCTCTATTTCCTTGGTCAGTAGGTCATGTGTAGTAGGCAGCTTGAGCTACTTCATTAGAGTTCTAATGTATAACTCTTTCTTCTTTATTACTTCTTCAACTGCTTTTGTGTCTGAGGGATCATATCTAATTTTTATTACTAAGTATTCCAAAGACTTAATCCTGGTGTCCTTTGAAAATGATGAAATTCTCTCCATCTTCAATATAGACTGAGCATTTGAGAGGGCCACCTGCATTTTGAACAAATTCGTGGAAGCGCTAGTTGAAGTAGATGAAATCATTTCCCCTGTTTGCTTGTGCACCTCTAGCTGATCAATTGGATGGACATTCTTTACATCAAACTCAAAGGAAGTCTTCTTATAGGCTGTTGGAGTTTTGGGCTCTGATGTTTGTGCCTCCAAAAATTCCATATGCATTTTTCGCTTCTCTGTGTCAACGGTAGAGATAAGTCTACCTTGTGCAGTTGCACTCTACTTCCAAAAATGAGAATAGGTGCTCTTCTTTAGTATTTCATTTCTAATTTTGATTTCTCTGAAGGTATCAAAAATTGTCTCTTCCTTCTCTTCAGTCACCTTTGAAGATGAGGACACTTGAAGAGATTGTTGCCTTTCTAAAATCATAGTAGAAGGAAATGATTGTCCTCTAGTTGGGGAGGAATCTGGATTATCAATTATGTTGATCATTGTCTATTGTGGTGACCCTTTATCTATGTCCATGTGTTTTCTAGCGTTCTTCCTGTACTTTAACCTTAATTCTTTCATGGAAATATCAGTTCCTGGTGATTGGTCTTCTCTGGACCTCTTCCCTGTTATCCCTTGCTCTTGTTCTTTTCCCTTTTTGGAACTTTCTTTAGTAATTTGTTTCTCCTGCTATTGTGGAGTTTGTGCATTGGAAGAGGAAATTACTTGCTCATCGGCCACCTGTAATGTATCTAGCCTCCAGTCTGTTTGATTCATATATTTATCGATTTCTGCCCTTTGAGTGTGGATGTACATAGTGGACTTGTTTTCCACCCTCTTATTAGAAATAATACCCTATGGGTCGTAAGACCATGTGAAGCTATGGGTGAAATTCATCTCTCTTAATATTTTATTTGCCTCCTCTCCTCCAGCTCTATTGTTGCAAATGAAGGGACCAATTTGGGACTTGTTCTTGAATTGGTATTTCTTCTTGGCTGATACAAAATGCATCTCATCTGAATTAATCATTTGTCTAATGTACTCCAATGCAAATATCCTCATGGGGAGTAACATTGGCAGCTTGTAGGGGCCTAACGCATAGCCATACAATATCATTTTAGCTTATTTTTGGTACAGGTACCAATCATGAGTTCTGGCTTGATCAGGCAGTTGCATAATTCTCTTCATATCTTCATTTATCATTGGTTCTGCAATCCCACTGAGAAAGCTCATTGCTGGGTGGACAAACATTTCCACAAACATATTGTAACTAAAGTCTTTGTGATATTTCATTACTAATGTTGTCCAAAATATCACTGATTGAGTTTCACCATCCTCATTCATTTTTCTTAACGAAAACTGGAACTTGTCTACCTGAAAATACAAAAACATGTAAACCAACACTGAGGAGTAATGAAAAATTTTATCTATGAAAAAATTCACAAGCTGTTCATGGATTGCATCTGCTAGAAACTGGCTAAAGTCGGAAAGGACAGAAGGCTTGGATTTAGTTGAGAGGATAGATAGGAAAGCTATAATAGCTTAATCAAGCCATTAGTCAAAATAGTATCCAAGTAAATAGGAAAGAACTGTGGCAACATGTCTGGTTCTGTTAGGGAAAATAGAGGAGGAATAAGGAGGGTTTTTACTTGCTAAAGGTGTGTTCTGAATCACGAAATGTTCTAATGTTTTAGATCTCTTGGAAAAATCAAGTTTTTGGTACATTTTAATCAGAAATTTATGTTAAAAAGGAACAACTCCTTCCATAACCGGAACTTGCATCATCTGCATGATGGATTGAGCATCAATTATGAATAAAATATGTCCTATTGGGGCCATCACTAACCTTTGTTGTGGGTTGTAACATGAATGACACTTCGTGATCAATTCTGGGCAGCTATGTGTTTTAGGGAAGATATTAAAATGTAGGATGGTGTCCCAAAAGGTCTATGTCGTCCATTTCCTCCATGAATTTGTCCTCCCACCAGCAATATATATTAAACGAATCAAATTCGGAGAGGGTTTCATGGATCTTGAAATCCTTGTCGGCCAATGGTAAATGATCTAAATCCAGTGGTGGGTGCACCATTGGGTTGAATACTTGTGGTTCTTTCTTCTCTGGTGTCATTGTTATTTTCTCTAAAGCTTTGCTCTGAAAATTATCCTGTTCTAAATCTATAACAGAAAGGGATAAAAGAAGTGGGATTTTAGTGAGGGAGAAAGAATAGGGATTTAAATAGAAATGGGATTCAAGAGTAGGAAATGATGATCGCTACAAGAAAATCAGTAATCATGCACTGTATTATTGTGCTTTGGCTTCACTATGCATTCTTGGTAATGGTTGAATGGAGTGGAAAGACGCCTGCAAGTGAACAATAATAGTTAAAATTCGAAATCGGCATGAATTGGTGGTTTTATGATTTGTAATTGTGCCATTGGATTGGCCTGATTTGGCGCAGGTCTGTTGGATAATGGACGAACCCATTTATTACCCAATGATGGGAATGGAAGTGATTGGGTGGATGGGATGGTTTAGCGTCGTGAGGCGGCGAGTGTCCAACGGTCGAATAGGTGAGCAGTTTGGATGGTATCGAATACAACCCTTCGAGGGGCCTGGGGAGTAGTAGGTAGTATGAGAGGGGGGTGTGAACTCACGAGGGCGTGGCACGTGTGGGGGCAGAAACGACCGACCGTAGAACCCCGTGGTATTAATTTTCGGAGGGTGATGGGCTGCCAGAAAGGAACATGGGCCATTAGATCGGGCGGAGTGAGGTGAAATGGGGTGAAATATGATTGGTTGATTAGCCATGATATGACAGGTGAGTGCGGTAGTGGGGTTGGGAGATAAATGGGGGCGAACTATATAGACAAAGGGCTAAATAAATAAGGTTTAAGGGGGAATTATTATTAATGGTATATAAGACCCCTTCCTTATAAATTTCCTTATTCCAACCTCAAACAAGATTGAAATTTTCTTCTAACCTTCAGAAAATATTGGAAACTGACTTCCAAATTAAAAAAAAAGAAGATATTTTCATATCCCTTCTCTTTTCTTTGAATGAACATAAATTGAAATTTGTTCAATGATGCTTAAACTTAATGATTTGAACAACAATTGGGGTTCTCTTTTCTTATTTATTTTTCTTCTTTTTATATAGCCTCTTTTCATTTATTTTCTCTTTTTTTATTTTTTATTTTTTTAATGAAATCAATTGAAAATTGAAATCTTATGAACAATTTGAAACCTACAAACAGTGAAATGCTTAATCACCTTGAGATACTGTAAATTATAGGACCCTAACAGTGGCTCCAGCTAGGGGTGGCACTTCTCACCTTTAAGTGTCAAGAACACATGACTAGTAGCCCTGAGTCCTTCAATTCTACTTTGTCTTCAATATGATTTTTTTTTTTGTTAAATGAACTAACCAACTAAACCTGAAAATTGTGATATTTTCAATGGAGTGAGGAAATCTCTGTGCTTATGAAAAATAATGTTTCAGCATCCTACCGTTTACAGGACCTCCCGATAATTCTATTCCATCTAATTATTTGAGAAAAATGCATTATTCCCTTTGAAAGCTGAAATGATATATGGACCCTTCGAAAGATTCTTAAATTTTCCATGTTTTCCTTTGTCTTCTCTTCTTGAGTCCCACTTTAACACACTGTCCCCCATTTTGAAATCATCAACCTTGGTTCTTTTGTCAAAAAAATTCTTTATATTTTCTTAGACAACTTGAGTTTTGTTGTATACTTCTTCTCTGGATTGCTGCAATTGAATAGTCTAATATATCCTCCTTTGTATATCATTAGGCTCACTTTGTATCTCCTGGATAATCTTCATAACTGGTACTTCCATGGAAGAAGGAAATATCGCATATGTACTATAAACCAACTGAAATGGGGACATGCCAATTGATTTTGTTGTAGTCAATTTGTCAGCCCATAATGCATAGTTCAATTTGGTGTGCCATGACTTCTTATTGTCCTCCAATATATTCTTAATAATGTTTACCAAACTTTTATTGGAAGATTTGGCCAACCCATTACCTTGAGGGTAATAAGCTATTGAATGTCCCAAAGAGATAGAATATTTGTGACAAAAATCCACCATCATTTTTCCTTGAAAGCTACAACATTATTAGTGATTAGTTTCCTAGGACAGCCAAATCTAGAAAGGATAATGGTTTCAAGGAACTTTATTATGATAGAGTTAGTAGCGGCTCCTGAAGGAGTGGATTCTATCCATTTGGTGAAGTAATTTGTGGCAGTCAGGATCAATTTACGTTGGGCAGAGGATGGAGGATGAATTTCACCAATGAAATCCAATCCCCACTTTTGGAAAGGGATTTCAACAGGGATGGGTTTCAAGGGTAGGGGTACTAATTTTATCTTTCCTTCAAAGAGTTGGCACTTCTCGAAAGCAGTTACCATCTTATGGATGTTTGGGAATAGTGTATGCCCATAATAACCATCTCTGAGGATTTTATTAGTAGTTGTCTTCCAATAAATATGGCCTCAACTGTCACCTTGATGGAATTCCTGTATAACTTTGTTAGCATCATCTTTTAACAAAGATCTGAGTAAAACACCTCCAACATCCTTCCAATACAATATGCCATCAACAATACAAAATTTGACAGCTTTCAATTTGAGAAATCTAGCTTTTATTTTGGATAATCTAGGAGGAGCATTTAAATTGAAAAGAACATATAAAAGGTCTGCATACCAAGGAGAACTTAAATATACCTCATCTATTGGTGGAGTAACCATTTCCTAAAATCATCCAAAGAAAACATCATTTTGATGTCTAAAGCATTGAAATTTGATTCATCCATCAAGTTGGCTAATCCTTGTCCTTTAATCAACTTGGTGTGCTTGATTTCTATATCATATTCCAATATCATAGCTATCAATTTGCCTCTCTTCCCATCTAGTCCATTTTGATTAATAATATCTTTGACCACTACATTGGGCACATAAGAAATGATATGAGAATGTAAAACATAAACCCTAAAGTCTTTGATTTCATCAACTAAGGAAAATGTTTGTTTTTCCATGATATTGTACTACAAAGAAGCATCTCTTAGATCTTTGCTAAAGAATTCTATTGGTTGTTCATGTCCATCAATGTTTTTATGTAATAACACAACAACAATAGTATATTCAGATGCAAAAGAAAATATTATGAAATCCTTAGTGGAATCCGAGCTGATTAAAACTAGAGCTTGTGTTCATGCATGTTTGGCTAGGTCAAAAGATTGCTTTGCTTCCACATTCCATTTGATTTCTATGTCCTTTTTCAGCATGCTTGTTATATTCCTGAGTAGTTCAGCCATATTTGTTATGATTCTTCTCAAAAAATTGATTTTTCTAATAAAAGGCTGAAGTTCTTTCATGTTTCTTGGATGATTGATTTTAAGGATGCCTTCAATTCTACTTGGATCAATCATGATTCCATCTTTAGAGATGATATGGCCTAAAAGATTTCCTTCTTGAAGGCTAAACAATGATTTTTTAGGATTGAGTGAAATACCAAACTTTTTGCACTTTTCAAATACTTTTCTTAGATGTGCTATGTGTTCTTCATCAGTTTTTGAAAACATTGTGATGTCATCCATAGAAATCACAATGGAATATCCAATCTCTTTTGAAAAAGCAATGTCCATTACTCTCTGAAAAGTAGCAACTGCATTCATTAATCCAAAAGGAATTTTAACATACATGAAGGTTCCCCAACAGGTAGCAAAAGAAATTTTATCTTGTTCATCAAGATGTACTAAAACTTGATTGTATCCTGAGAAACCATCTAACAAGGAAATCATACTATAACCTACTACCCTTTGCAATATGTGGTCCATTTTTGGTAAGGGATAGTTGTCCTTAAGAGAAACCTTGTTTAAATTTTTAAAGTCAATGCATTGCCTTATTTCACCACTTTTATTTCTTGTAGGCACAATTTTGGATACCCGTTTAGAATATCTAATTGGGACTATGATGTTAGCATCATACATCTTTTTGGTTTCTTTTCTGCCAGAGGCATTAGGACAGGGTTTATCCTATGTAATTTTTGTTTGAAGGGATTTTTATCTTCTTTGATTGGAATCTTGTGTTGTATAATGTTAGTATCATAGGTTTTTAAAACCTCATAACTCCAGGCAAATACATCTATGAATTCTTTGATTAGAACTATATATTTTATTTTATCCATGAGAGGTAGTGATTTCGACAATTTTATGATTTTGGGGTTCTGTTCACTACCTATGTTTCATTCCTCTATGTTTGTTCCCATTGGTTCCATTTTGGTTTAATAGTAACATCATTAAAATCAAATAATTCCTATAAAGGATCAAGTCCTCTAGGTAGAACATTATCTTTGAGCTACAATACTTTGAATTCTTCTTTCTCTAGACCTTTATGTATTTCATTTTTTTGTACAGATTTATTTACAGGAAATTTCTCCTCATAAACAACAGTTTGATATAAATCATTAGCAATTTGATCCAAATCACTATGTATAGCAGTGTGACTGTCTACTTCACTTTCCAAGTCTATGATGCAGTATTCAAATTCATCTTTTGATTGCAAAAGGATTTCAATTTGTTAGTCATTCATGAAAACATGCTAGCATCTCATGTTATTAGGAACTATAGGACAATGTTTTACTCCAACTATGTATTGTTTGTTTGGATGAGGTAATTTTCAAGTGTTGGCTGAAAAAGCTAGTCCATTGGCTAGAGAATTCTAGAGCCTATGGATAACATCAAGGTCATACTCTTCAAATGTTTTGAGGAAATCAATTACATCATTTCAATATTCTCTCAATATAGGGTGTTTAGTCGAGTATTGTCCTTTAATTTGTCTAATGATAAGCTTAGAGTCTCCATGGACATCAATCCTTTTATCACCTACCTTTGTAAGCAACTTGTTTGGTCAATTTATTGTCTCCTAAATTGCTATATAAATTGTCAATCCAGGAGTCGTAAACTGCTGAAGTGAAGTGCACTATATATGCAAGATAATCAATTTCTTACATCTTTGCCGTTTTTTATTTTTGGTTTGTTTTTGGGTTTATATTCTTGTTGATTCCCTAATGTGAGATGGAAATTCTAAAAATCAAGTATAGATATAAGTGTTCAAGGCAATGGTGACCTTTAAAATAATTTCCAAACTTCAAAGCTTTCAAAAAGGTTTTCAAACTTGCAATGATGAAATCAATTACTAAGAGAAAATAAAAATGTACCTAAACTCTAATTAAACCAAACAGTGAGCTAGTGACTATGAAACCCAGTATCCTTGCTACTGTATAAAAAGAAAAATGAACTCAAAGCAATTCAAAAACTGTAAGAAAAGTAAACTAATCTTATTACATCAACTCATATTCTGACCCCTCACCATTCGACTCGGTCTGGCTATAGGAGGTAATCATAAAAAAATTGAGTAATCTGATATCTAAATTGCTTAAAATGAAACTAAGATCAAACTACGCATTCATACTTCAATCCCTCACCATTCGACTTGCTCTGGATATAGGAGGTAACTGAAAATGACATGAGTAATCTAATCACTAACTTGCAAAAAAAAATAAACTAATATCAAACTACGCATTCATACTTCAATCCCTCACCATTCGACTCGCTCTAGCTATAGGAGGTAATCGAAAATGACATGATTAGTCTAATATCTATCTTGTAGAAATTAAATGAACAAAACAAAACTGAAAGAAATAAATAGTGCTGGAATTAGAGCTAAGAAAATAAATCAGCAGAAGGACAAGATAATTCCATCATGTCATTAATCATTAAAAAGCTATGTGCACTTGCTCAGGCTATCTATTAGAACCTGAAATAAAGACACTGATCAGTTAACAGTCATTACAAAGCATAAAAGAAACTATGGACAACAATCAACAGGAATACCATAAGTAGTGTAATATATACAAGCAAACGATTATGGCATCAGGAACATAAATGAAGAAAGCATGAAACTATACAGTAATTACAGATCCTTGGTGGGCCCTCTGCAACCTCGGCTAATAAAAAATCAACCACGAATTGAGCTTAAAAACAATGTCTTCTCTTGTATTAAAATGCAGCCATAATATAAGGATTAAGTCACGACACAGTGGCTTGTAAACAGTCAAAATTACATACAAAAAGATAACTAATATGCGTATGAGAATGCTTTATTTATAATAGGAAATGACACAACTACTTCCTAAATCTGCGCTGATAAATGGACACGTGAATGACCACGTCCGTAAATCTAGTAATACGGTAGCCGTGAAAATTAAATCCAAGGAGGGTGGCTATTAGATTTGGTTCACGGAGCAGTCCATAGGTGTTAGCACGCCTCCTAGGATTTAGGAATTTGCCACACAAGTATTCACGTGGTGAAAAATAGAGTTCTGCCGCCGTAAAACTCTTAGGCTGACCACCGCTTGACTGTCTTTGACCACGGTCTTCTATGAGTGATTTGGCTGAACCAAGGGACATGTTCCATGTCCACATCATTTGCAACTTTCCCATGTGGCCGGATTCTCCAGTAGACACCTGTAACATAGACTTCAACAAAAAGGCTGCGGAAAGTAACAAGATTCCACAGGTGATTGCGCAAAAATCTAAATCAAACAGAAATCACAAGACAGTTAGGAAACCATTTTATATGCTCTTTTTAAACTAATATACAATGATTTGACAGCTTGGAGGTTCAGGTAATTGGAAAAAAAGGCTAAAAAGGTGTATAGGGAAGATGCAAGTTTGGGACTCAACATACCCCCACTGTGAAGGTGTTGCATGTCCTCATGCAACCAAAATTTTAGTCATCCCCCTTAAATCCATGTGTTCTGAAGCCTCTGCTAGTACATCCAGTCCTCTTCTCTTCTTTCTTGGTGCTACCACCATCCTGGGTTTCCTTATCAAACATATGAATTTGAGATTGATTAATTCCCTACTTATATTTCTGCACTTTTTCTTTAATTTCTTGTTCTTTTTCTACCATAATCCAAAATGTAGCATAGTATTATCATGAATGATTTTGTCCACTTTTCTTTGCTCCTTTAATGCTTCATTTTCTTGTTTAATGTGCCTGTTTAAAACCTCCAGTTCAAGCACTTCTTGTTTCAAGGATTGGACTTGTGCATCTTGTGTTATGTGAGGCAGAGTGGATGATGTGCTCTGGCCTGCAGCTATATTCTCTAAGGATTCGAGGTAATCATACACCTTTTGCTGACTTGGATCTATTTCAGGTGTTTTCCTTGGGTTAACTTCAAAGTCTTGTTGAGGAGGAGGATTGTCTTCTAATTCTGGCCGAGAAGGACTTACATCAACATCTGGAGGACTGGTTTCAATATTTGGCTTAGGATGAGGTGGACTACGGCCAACCCGAGATTTCTTGAGTGTTTCCCCACCCAAGTCAATGAAGTGGGGTCCTTTTACTTGTGTTTTCCTCCACTTTCCTCTAAGTCTACTGGTTCTTCTTAAATACTGTGGGCTAGTAGTATCTTCTTCCATGCTCTATTTTCCTTTTTCTTTCTTCTTAGTTGTAGCAGCTTGCTTTCAAAGATGCACTAGTCTCTCAGACAACACTTGATAGTCTTCATCTACACATGGCTCTGGTGATTGGTAGATATCTTCTATGTTCCTTTTTCCTCTCAATTTTCTTTGTTTTCTGTCCTTAGTTCTTTCCTTCTTCTCTTTTTGACCAACTTCTTTAATTTTGCTAATAGGAGAGTCCTGGATTATGGCACTTTTTCTTTTCTCCTACTCGTTCTTGGTGTCTTTGGTGTACTGCTTTTAGGTGCCATATATGGCTCTTGAAAGTAGTTTCTTACTAGAAACCGTTCTCAGATATCTTTGTTTTTCTTCAATTGATCTTCAATGAGAATCCTCACGAGTCCATGATGATATAAATGAGGTTCTTTGTCCCCTATGTTCTTTTGGACTCTGGTGCTCATATTTTTCAAGCTTAGCAATAAGAAATAGGGTATATTAAGGGTTTGGTTCTCTAAGAAGTTCATCAGTAACCTAGTATGATACATGTACATTGCCCCAAATCGGCCTTCACAAGTGATAAAATTTTGAATGATTAACAGTAAGCTGGCCCACTCGTCTTTTAATGCATGAATAGTAATTCCTTTTGTGAATACAGTAACATCCATACCTGGGTTACGTAATATAATTCTCCATGCCTACTCATCCAAAATTTTGTTTTTAAACCAACGCTCACCTTCCTGAGGCAAGTCTGTGGAAACTGCTATTGATGCTTCAATGACTGTGAACTTAAGGTCTCCAATATCCACCACCTGGTCGTTGAAAGACCTTGCAAAGGCTTTTGTTACTTCCTAATTGTGGCCCTTAAATTTTTGAATGAAGTGTAGCCATTTAGCCTTCTTCAGCAAATAATTTACTTGAGGGTATCCTTCTAAGAACTTAGGCCCTTCCGGTTCTACCCTCAATAACTGTCCCATCCTTTCCTCTGTTTGAAATTCAATTGAAATTCAACTGCATGTGAGGGTTTAACAGAGGTAAGATGGCTAGGTTGTAGGGTTTATGGAAAAATAGTGGCTGAAAATGGAAGATGGATAACAGGTAACGGGAGTGTTCAGGAACTGTAAGCGGAAACAGAGGATGAGCAGCCGAGGTGAGTTCACGAAATGGAGTGGAGATGTATGTGAACGAGGTGTGGCTTTAACAAAATGGTAGGGTAGTGAAGTGGAGTCAGAATTTTTGAACTGAATGGCTGCACGTTAATGAAATGGCTGTGAAAAGTACGGTGGAGAGGAGCCGTAATTAAATGGGTCACATGTCATGAGTACAAGTGGAGTGTGAAAGTGCAGTCATCTACAAGTTAAACCCAAAAATTAATCATGAAACCGTTTAGAGAATAAATGCATGGTTCATGGATTGAGGTCGTGGAATGGTAATGGAGCTATTGTAGTAATCATTGCATATAATGGAGCTTTAAGGTTTAATAACTATGCAAAATTGTGCCTTTGATTGCTATTTGAAAGAAATTTTTACTCATACCTTGGAATCTTGTCATTTTTTGTCCATTAGCCCTTAATAAACTGCTCCTTATTGCTTTCTGCAGATGCTCCATGTCTTCATAGCATATGCTCTGTCATACCTGCATTTTCATGATTATTGCACTAACATCTTGACTGTAAATTTGAAAAACACGGTGGTGGCTGCGGAAACTGCTTTTGGCTGCAGAAATTGATTCCAGTTGCGGAAACTGACACAACAACCACTTGGTTGAATATAGATAGTTAGATAATAACTATCTGAATGGAAATGGTCATGAAAAAGACTTTTATTGATGAAATGGATGAAATGGAGTGAGATGAAGTTGAGTGGAGTGAAATGAAAATGAAATGGAGTGGGATGGAAATGAAGTGAAGTGAAAATGGGAAAGAAGGAGAGATGTTTTTTTGGAAAATATAGAGTGTCAGGTGTCCCTGACTTTCACTCTACATTTTCTGTATAAGGCTGCCAATCAGTGATTGGTTTTCAAGCTTATGCAAATATTTTTTTTTTTCAACAAAAAAGAACAAAGGCTAGAATGGTGGGGAAGAAGGATTCTTCTTCACCAGCCTTATTGGAGAATTCTCTTGAAACATTTTGACAAATTCATCTTTTTAGTGTGGCTTATGATAAATATTTAATCTGTGGCCATTCACAATAAGAGGAGTTTGAAATTCATCAATGGTCTTGATTCTTGCCGCTCCATTGCTAAAGACTTTGTCAATCTCATGTGGGCCAAGCCAATGGGTCTGAAATTTACCTTTGAAGTCTTTAAACTTGGAATCAAATAGTAATGCCCAATCTCCCTCTCGAAACTTTTTCTCTTTGATGTATCTGTCATGCCACTTAGCTCTTTGATGTTGAACTAGATCAGTTCTTAGGATTGCTTCTTGTCTGATCTCATCTAGCTCATTCAACTGCTCCATTTTGTGCTTTTGGGCTTCTGATAGATCCATCCCCAACTGAACTACCATCTTGAAAGTTTTTACTTGAAACTCAATGGGGAGCAGAACTTCTTTCCCATAAACAAGTTCATAGGGAGAATGTCCTGTTGTATTCCTCCATGTAGTTCTGTAGGCCCATAAGGCTTCAGGAAGCCTTTCAGCACAATCTCTTCTGTGTAGATGAACAGTTTTGGTGATGATGCTTTCAATGACTTTGTTTGTAGACTCCACTTGGCCATTTGCTTGCAGATGGTAAGGAGTAGATTTTTTGTGCTTGATTTTGTATTCTTCCGTCAACTTCTCCATCATGTAGGATGTAAATTGACTTCCTTGATCTGTCACAATTTCTCTTGGGACACCAAAGCGAGTAAAAATATCCTCATAAAGAAAACTAACAACTGAATTTTCAGTAGCAGAAAGTAATGCTTTGGCTTCTACCCATTTAGTGACATAATCAGTGCATACCAATATATAATTCTTTTGCTTAGATGGTGGATTAATGGGTCCAATGAAATCTAAAGCCCATTTTTCAAAGGGTTTGATGAGTACCTGTGGTTGTAATGGCATTTCATTTGAAAGAGTCAGTTTCCCTACTCTTTGGCAGCTGTCACACTTTTTGACATATTCTTTTGTATCCTTGAAGAGGGAAGGCCAATAATATCCTAAAGAAAGGATTTTATAGGCCGTCCTTTTCTCAGTAAAGTGTCCACTGCATGGTTCATCATCACATGCCTTGAAGATGTCAGGCATTTCATCTTCCCGAACACATCTTCTGATCACACAATCTGGCCCTGTTTTAAACAGTTCGTTAGAAATCCATGAATATTTTGAACTCTCCTGAATAATTCTTCTTTTTGTTCTAGGAAATAGACATGGAGGTAGTTTCCTTATAACCAAATAGTTAGCAATATCTGCATACCAAGGAGTCTTAGTAGTTATTGCAAATAAATATTTATCTGGAAACTTATCCTCTACAGGAGAATCTTCTTTAGTATTTTGCATCCTAGACAAGAAATCAGCTACTGTATTTTGTTTTCCTGGTCTATCCAACACAGTAATATTGAATTCCTGTCAAAGTAAGAGCTATCTAGTAACTCTTCCATTAGTAACAGGTTCTTTCTTTATATATCTAATCACAGAATGATCAGTATGGACAAAAGTTTCGTAGCCTGTTATATAATGTCTAAACTTATTGATTGCATGAACAATAGCTAAGAACTTTTTTTCAGTCACAGTATAGTTCAACTCAGTGGGAGTCAAATTTTTACTGGTATAATAAATGGCATAAGGAACTAAATCCTTTTGACCCAACACAGCTCCTAGAGCTGTATCTGAAGCATCTATAGAAATATGGAAAGGAAGTTTCCAATTTGGCCCTCTCAAAATGGGTGGTTCAGATATTCTTGTTTTCAAAGTTTCAAATGTTGATTGACAATCAGGATCCCATTTGAATTCATAGTCTTTTGTAAGCAATTTGAACAGTGGAGATGCTATTTTGGTGAAGTTTTCTAAAAATCTTCTATAGTACCTAGTAAATCCCAGAAAACTTCTAACATCTTTTTGACAATTTGGAATAGGCAACTTGGAGATGACTTCAACTTTTTATCTATCAACTTTAATCCCATCCCCTGAAATATGATGTCCCAAAACAATCCCTTCAGTAAACATCATAAAACATTTTTCATGACTCAATGAAAGGTTTGTTTCTTTACATCTTATAAGGACTTTTTCCAAGTTCTCTAATGCCTCTTCAAATGAATCACCATGAACTGTAAAATCATCCATATAGACCTCTACACAATCATGGATTAGATCA
>APFE030519590.1:0-14883 GCA_000404065.3 Pinus taeda
AAATAGTAATAATATTAAAATATTTTGACCTCGGTCATAAGGTCAAAATTAGCTGTTATCAATTTAGCCGTTGGAGTCTCTGCTGAGACTATTTAACATGCTAAGTTGGATCTGTTCTTCAACTTGTCCTGACGATGAACCACATTGGTTGGTTCAAAACGCGTCGACAAATGTCTGTCTACATGTGATTTATGCCAAAATTATTCTTTCAATTATTATGGATCACAGAAGCCTCAATTCAACTTTTTGTTGTTCTTAAGCTTAGCAATATGTGCCTATACAATTACCTTATCACAACCATCCTTAAAAATGAAAATTTTTTTAGCTATTCTAATATATTGCATATTTTTTTGTTCTCATAGGTTAGCCACAAGCAAACACTATCTCTAAAGTCTTATTTTAAGGCAACAAAATAACAAAAGAAATTGATTTTATTATGGTACTATTTAATGTTTAGTCAATTTTATTTGGTCATTTTCTAACTGTACATTAATTTTTTTCAAAATAATTCTATATAACTTAGTTAAAAATAGATTAACCATAATAATTTTGCATTCAGGAAAATGTTTTTATACCCATTTTTAAAAATAAGTATGATTACGCTTTGAATGGTTTTACTTGACTACTATATTGAAAAACTTATGATGTGAAAAAAGAGAATGGGTCTTCCAATTTTTAAGATTTTTATTCGGTATCTTGTAATGTTTTTTGGGCAAGCTTTCTTAATCTTTTTTGCAAGCTTTCTTAATGTCAAACAAACAAGGTAGAAGCTTCTTCCTCTCTAAAAAAATGGTTGAAATGATGTCTATAGCATCGAAAGCTTCCTAAATATTTTTAAAGTATGAATTCCACCGTCATGAAACATATTGTTTCAAAAAAATTTATGACAAAAAAATATAAATTGATGTATAAAAAAACCTAATAATCTGAAAATTCACAATTTTACATTTTCAAATAAGCAAGTCATTGTTGAAAAATAAATTTAATATCAATATATATACTTTACATTAGTACTCTGGAAATTACATTAAGGCCTTCTTTTTTTCATATATATATAAACACACTTAAACCAATTTAGTTTATGGAAAATATATTAAGTTATTCATGAAAAATGAGCATTAAAAAAAAAACTAATATATATTTATATTAGTTGCGTACTTACTATAATGGATTTAGTTTATTGTAGCCCTACAAATCACATAGTTGGTAAAGAATGAATCCAAGAGAAGCATCAAACCACTTATCACATGATACATCTCACAATGTCTAGATTAAAAAAATTAGAAAAATTAACTAAATTATAACTTTATTTTAATTTATTATTATTATTATTAATTATAAAAAGAATTAATATACATGTTAATCATATATACATTTAAAAAAATATGTAATGATATTTTTAACCATGAAGATTTATAGCTAGGTTACCATTGAAGTTTAAACTTGTAAATAGATTTTGTTACATTACTATGGGTTGATACTCAACATTATGATTTATGGATGATGATGATGGTTGTTAACATCCATTGAGACCAAACTTTGGTCTATCAAACCTAAAGAAATGAATTATTAGTTTGATTTAAGATTTTATTCCTATGCTAAAAAAGCTTGGAGAGAAGCCTCCTGAGCTCACTGTAATTTCGACAAAGTAAAAGGCTAGGAATGTCAATATTGCAATAAAGATTTTGAAACTGAGATCTAATGTGGTTGTACACAGGGCACTCTAAGAGGAAGTGATTTTCATCCTCAATGTTCGTATTCTCACAAAGATGGCAAAACCTTTCCATCCATGGTGTTTTAGGAACTACCCAATGACCCGTTTCACTATGGAGCTCATGAGAGTTCGTTCTAATCTTGGCTATATTAATTTTCTTCTTTGAGCTAGTTAAAAAAGAGAGATACTTTTGATCTTCTAGGTTGGGGTTGATGGCCTCCTTATAATATCTTAATTTTATTTTAGTTGTTAAATCTTTCTCACACCACATTTTTTCTTTGAACTTAGAAGTAAGAATATTTTTAATGTTATTAATGTTTTGCAATGAAACATTCTCGTCGATCTCCCAATGGTTTAACCAGACTGTGGTGTCTTTATGCCAACCTCGTTTGAGCCTGAGGTGGTTTTGACTGGAATTTAAAGCTAGTTTAGGAAGTCTATGGTCTCCTATGCTATTGAGTTTGTGCCTGTACAACAGAAGCCTAGTCATAGTTAGGCTCTCGATAGGGGAAAGGCCCATATCTATAAGGAGAATATGATAGGGTGTGTTACTTTTAATTTTGAGGTTATACATTATAAAATTCTTATGGATTTGCTCAATCTTTCTCTAGGATTCTCTAGAGATGCTACAACCCCAAACCTCACATCCATATAAGATAACCGGAGTGACTAAAGTTGCAAATAGGAACTCATTTCTATCCCACATTATGAGGTCTGTCATTTTACAATTATTTTCAAGACCAAAATAAGCTTTCCATCCCCCATTAATCCTTTTCTCAATGCTATAGTTCCAGTTGAGCTTGTGATGAATATCAATTCCCAGGTACTTGTAGGAAGACACTTCCTCCAAGTTACTATTGTCATACATAAAATTAGTGTAAGTGTCCTTCTTGGATTTGATAATCATAACTTTTGTTTTGTCAGCGTTAACAATCATACCCATGGTGGAGCAGAAATCCTTAAGAAGTATAAGTTTCTTATCAAAATCAGATGGACACCTTGCGAGAAGAATAATATCGACAGTGTAGAGAAGAAGGATGATGACTATCCCGGCTAATATCGTGCGAGAACATCCTGCTTCCTCTAAATAACCTTCTAGCTTGTCGATGTAAATGCCAAATAGGGTAGGGGAGAGGGGGCGACCTTGTTTAACTCCGATCTTACACTTAATATCTTTCGACCACCCCTCATTGCTCTTTAACTTGGCAATTACTTTCTTATATAACCTTATAGCAGCAACTCTCATCTCAAAAGGTACATTTAGCTCTTCTAATCTATTCCAAAGGTTGTTACTAGGAACCTCATCGAAAGCCTTTCTAATGTTCACAAAGTAGCAAAAGAGATTGGATTTATCATTGCGCAGTCCTCCAAAAGGATCCTAAGCATAATGAGGTGGTATGTTGTTGAGTGCTACTTTCTAAAACCCACATGGCCTTTAGCTCACTTACCTTCACTTTCAAGCCATATGCTCAACTTCCTTTCCAAAATAATACCATATAACTTGGCTAGGAGAGGGCTGATCATAATTGTCTAATAATTAGAGGGGTTATTTGTATCCCCACCTTTAAAAATAGGGATAATGAGGCTTTGATTCAATGGTTTAGGGCACCCTTGCTTGACCGCTTGATTGAAAAGCTTGTGAACGTGGGGGATGAGGACAGGACCTCCAATTTTTAAGATTTCCACCTAGTAACCTTCAATATCCTTAGCTTTCCCATTAGCTAAGCAATTAACCCCAAAATCAATGTCTTCTAATGAGAAAACTTCTTTCGTTGTGAGCATGGTTTCAAAGTTATCCATGACATTTGGAGATTCATAAAGATTTTTAAGATAGAAATTTAAATCATGTAAAACAATTTTATTATTATGTGTTTTCCTAGTTAGAATCTGCCTCCAAAATTTCTTAGGAGCTACCTTAGAGGGGTATAAGAGATTCTCTTGTCTTTTACAAATATACTTCCTTTTTTCATTTTAGTTATGGCTTTGAATATTTTTATCTTGCCAATTTTAAGAGATTCATCAACAACTCCCTTAATTGTTCTCCTAGCACTTTTACAATCTTTGTCCTACCATGGGTTGGTTTTGCTATTTCTTTTATTACTTGAAACTTCAATTGAAAACTTGTTAATAGAATATGAGAAGGTTGTAGTAAAATTATGATAGAGATCTTCTATGTTGTCTATGCTAGATTAAGGAAGCAAATTAGTTTTTAATTCATTTAGAAAGGTATCTTTTTTATTTTCATCAAAGATTAACTTCTTTTCGCTATAAAGATTATCTTCTATGGGATCTCTATGCATGACAAAATTGAGAGTTAGAAGTAAAGGCCTATGATCAGAATCAGGCTTGTGGTCATTTAAGATGTCAAAATTTGTTATTTCATTGTATAGAGGGAGATCGAAGATAACATATTCTACCATGCTACTACCGAGCCCATGGATGCAGGTCATCTAGCTAGAATTGGGCCACTTCTTTAGACCGTTGCAAATTATGAGATCCTGAGCCCTATAGAGCTAGACTTGCTACGACCCAAACAAATTCTCCTTGAGATCTTCAGAGGTCCTTTTGTACTAGCTAGCTAGAGGAAGGTCTTCGTTTAACCACAGAGGATTAGGGTTGGAATGATTGCTTAGAAGAACAACTTGGTTTCTTGAAGTTTGACCATTAAAGTCACCCATTAAAAGGATATTGCCTTCATTCCTTAGGCTAAAAATATCATTCTCTAAACCATTGTAAGGACTATTTTTATCTAGATTCTTTTTCTTATAGAAGTTAGAATTGATGGGGGGGGGGGAGTAACAAATTGCTTAATGTAGGTCTTTTTATCATAAATGTCAGTAATTTTTATCCAACTATATTGGTTGTAAGGGTCGTTTTTATAAATCCTAGCATGGAGAGAGATGTTCTTCTTAATGTAACAAGTTATACCCCTAATACTTCTACAGGAGGATCTCTTATTCCAGATAGGCCATAATGTAAAACCATCTATGTTAGGGACCTTAGATTCTTCATGCTCCCAAGTTTCAACAAGGAAAATAATATCAACATCATTCAAGATCCAAAATTTCAGATATGAATAATAACTAGAAAGATATTATATAAAATAATAATAATTTAATAATTTTAATATAATAATATTTATTTTAAAATTTTTGTTTATATTTGAATTAAGGTCAATTTTTTTTAATTTTAATAATTGTTTTAATAATTTTAACTAAAAAATATGAAAAACTTATTATTTTTTAAATGGTTTTTATAATAATTTTTCAACACTAAGCATCTTGAATCATTAAGAAAGTTTTATAAATTCGTAAACATACTAATAACTATAATTAGTTAGAAGCTTAATCACTTTTAGTATCCTGTCATTTATCACTTTTACTAATAAAAAAATCCAAAAATCCAATTATTTTTTATTCTTCTCAGATTTTCTCCTTTTTTTCCATCTTTTCTTCCTTATTATTTAAATAAAAACTTTCTTTTTCAATCCTCTATCTATATATATAAATTTTATTTATCAATTCTTATTATCATTTTTATTGGGTAAATGTATCTTTTATTACAATAAATTTAAATAAATAAATAAATAATATAAATTATAAGTACCACTTTGTCGGTAGAAGTTTACGCGGACAAAATTTTAGACAATCTTACGTGTTGAGTAACCTATACAAAAAAATTCAGTAAACCATGACAATGACCATTACCATGATCCCTTCTCTCAAAAAGACTTGAAAATAATTCTTATAAAAGAAATTAAAATTCTTAATTAAAGTCTCCCTCCTAAAAAAAGTCTTAAAAATAATCCTTGTAAAAATAAATAAAATTGGGTTAACCCTAGAAATAAGGAATATTGGAATGATGGCTAAATTTAAATTCTACATTAATTATGTGGTTATATGAAGTTTTACATTATCATATATGAAGTTTTACATGTAGTAGTCTATAACGCGACTTTTTGAAAGTCTTTCCGGCAGATTTTTCAGATCAAAATCCGGCAGCAATTCATTGGAATCCCAAGTTTGATAGCTAGTTTCTGCACAATCAATGGCTCCCAGGGGTTTTTCAGGGCGCTGAATCCAAATATGCAGTTAAAAAACCATTTTAACTGCTAAAAATCAAGATTTAACCTCATTTCTTCCGCCGGATTCCGTCACCAGAATCTCAAAAAAATCGCATTATAAACAACTCCATTTTACATTATCATATATCTGAAATGTCTTGATATATATACCCATGCTATTTATGTTTACAATAGTTTACTGTGCACTCTAATCTACTCAGTCATAAACGAAGAAGAGAAATTTTCTTCATTTTTTCCCATTGTTGCTAATTTGCCTGCATATAAAATAAATAATTTGGTGTATCTCTTCCCATTCCTCTTTGGAAAATAGTCGGCTTACGTGTATTTGCTACCCATGTCATTTTTTCAAGTTGTCGGACTGATCTCAAATCATTGGCATGCCTCTAAAATATGTATGTGAAAGGGCCAGCCATACCTCCACCATGAGCCCCCAACATTTACTTTCCACTGCACTTTTCTCCAGTCCCTTGGCACTGGTATTGTTGAGGACAACTTGTCCATACACTGGGTCTTGTTTCAATATACACCGCCAATGCTAAGCAGAGAGCCTGAGTTAAGGAACAAAAACATCAAACGTTGTTTTATAAAGTCCTTTGTTTTCCAATGCAATAATGCCTCACCTACAGCTGCTGCCAAATGAACGTTCTCTCACAATTGCTAATCCTTATCTCAGAAATCTTTTAGGCTTTGCAATCTGTTTTCTTTACGTCCGACCAATATGCCCTTGGATATTCAATCACGCGGGAAAAATTATTACGTATAACATCCAATGTTCTGGTTGCCATTATCACACATGTCGATATGTTGTTGTTTTATTTTTTAACGTGGGGTAACAACTCCAACTAAGTTAAAGGGAATGAAACCAATTAGACACCAATTAATACCCATGCATAAAACATATACAAATTTCCTACAGTCTTTTCAACATGGGTCATAGGGATTGATGGTTTATTCTCAAGAAATTACTCTATCCACTCAAGAATTACCCACGTTAGATTATCTTCATTTTTCAAGACCTCAATCAAATCTTTTTCAGATTATTTAGTTAAATTGTCTTCATTTTTCAATAAATCTTGCAAATCTTTCCAATATTAATATCTTTAAATTATCTTCAATTTTCAATGATTCATCCAATATTTTCAAGAAATCAAACTTCTTTCATTTTTCAATAAATTATGCAAATCTTTCCAATATTAATATCATTAAATTATCTTCACTTTTCAATAATTCATGCAATATTTTCAATAAATCAAACTTCTAGATGCCATATAACTATTTTTCCATGTAAAAATGTAATTCCTTGCATGGTAGCTATTTTTCTTGTATGCAAACATATACTTCTTTTGTAAAGAAATTCTAGCATAATATATATATATCATGCATGCATATGCATATTCCTTTCTCAAGGAAATCTAATACAATAGATATTAATCTTATGCATATGCAATTACTTTTCTAAGAGAAATCTAATAGAATACATATGGATCTCATGCATATGAAAAATGTTTTAATATATTGGTGCATAGATAAATTATCTTTTAATGTTTGGAATTCTTCATTCCAACCAGACTCGTGAGGGGGTATTCTATGTTGAATCGATAATTTTTTGCCACATTAATATAGCCAACAGTGCCAGCAATAACAAATTTTGTACAAAAGCATTCATTCGTGTCTCTTGCCCTGATTCTACGCATTTGACAATTAATTCCGATTGCTCGTAGACTTACAATAAGTAGAATTAATAAAATGAAATAGCTTTTCTAAATCCTAAAAACGCTCCAGAAATTATATTTTTGAAATTCTAAAGTCATTCGATAGGTCATCCATAAATAAATTCATAAATCATATTTTTTAAATTCTAAAATCACTCAATAGATCATCCAAAAATCATTCTATAAAACATATTTTTCTAGATTCTAAAATCACTCAATAAATTATCCTAGATCTTTCATGCTTGAAACATCGCCTATCCATAGTTTTTCTAAAACTATGACTTATTAGTACTAAAATTCATAAAATATACTGACTTGGAAAATACAATTTGTTTACATACAAAAATATAAATTCTTCTCAATATAAGAATTAATAATATTTAATTATTCAACAACACTCATTTTACGAGATTTTTTATGGTAGCTTATGCTAGGGATATTACATACTCCCCCCTTTAAAGAGAACAACGTCCGCAATGTTCTTCCCTCAATGAAACTTCAACTCTTACTCATAATATAACAATGTAAATAACCGAAAAAGGGGATCCTTCCCTTCGGAATGAAGGATTGTTATGTTCAATAAATAAAATCAATAATGTTTATCAATAATCATAATTAGTTACAACTAAAAAAATAAGCAATTTCTACTTTTCATCACTTAGCCATTATTCAATTCCTCTAGATGAAAACTAATATTTATACTAACTTACCATTACTTACCAATTAATCTTCAGGTTCATAGTCACTTTATCCAAAAAAAAATTAACTATAGGTGGTTCCACAACCTCCATAACAAGCACTTCGTAATGTATGACTAACAAATTTTACTTAATCATGTTAATTACAACATTTTCAATCAAATGGAATAATTTTAGCTATCAATCACTTATGCAATGTCAAGTGAGATTTAAATCACAATAATTTTATAAGTATAGAGAGAGCACCTAACTCTCTAATCATAAAAGTGATAAATCACTACACTAAGTGCACATTGTCTTAGCCCTCATTAAATACATCCACACCGTAACATACATGACCCCATAATTTGACATTAGAAGAATCGGGTAGAACATTACCATGCATACTTCCTATATTTTTTTTCATTAGATGTGTCTCTGGGACCCTTTCAATGTCTTTAATCCTAACACAAGACTTCCCCCTTGCAATTAGTTCACCTGGTTGACATGTCATTTCTCTGAACACTCAATATGCATTGAACTTTTGAGTCAGCTTCCCCTTGGAACCTAACCTATTGGCCAGTATATTGCAGCTCCACATCAATGGCCAACTCTCCCACTAAGAGTCTACCATATTGATGTGAGTTTGTCCATCCAACTTCCGTCTATCTCAACATCCATGTCTCATGGTGTTACTTTCATAGTGGTTACAAGATTTCGGTGTTCTAGGGTGCCACGTAATCCTCCACCTGCTATCTATCAATTTAATTGTGTCACCAGAGCGCTGACACCTCCATATGATATCTTCTAGGTAATGCTCCAAGGGAAAGATAAACCTTTGTTACTTTGTGTTGTCAGTTAATGGTCCTTGGTGTTTGGGATCTCCCAGAACATTCTTCCATTTGTATTCATAGGATTTTTTACATCTAGGGTCTAACCGTTACCCAGCTGTCATCATTCTGATGTTCCCCATTGATGTGTTGACCTGCAAGAGTTCCATGTGTCATCCATTGGTGGCTCTTGTGGTCACACAATTCCCAAACTTCCTACGACATGCCCTTAAAGGCCTCAAATTGACTTCATTTCCCCTTAGACAATGGGGTGCCACGTGTGCATGTTAGAGAGAGTGAAGGATACGTCGGTGACTGGTCACATATGAGGCCTTGCATAATAAATGGGAACCCTCAAACATGGAACCCTTTAAGAAAACATCTATGAAACTCCTTGGGGTTTTGACCTTCTGGGCTTCCGAGGCGGCCCCTCCTGCAACCCTCTCTCATTTAACATGTTCGGTTAACAAAGAAATTTGTGTCACTATCTCTTAAGAGGGCCCTAATGTCGTTTTCTTGCTATTTTCCCGATTATGATTTAAATTACCTTTCAGGCTTTAGGCACTATGACCTTTCTCCCTATCATTCTAACTAATCATGTGAAGGGAATCTAGTTACACCAATCAGAAGCCTCCTTTGACTAGGGTCTTGACCACTCAAGGGATAAGGATAACCCAACTTCTTCTATAAGTTCATGGCCTCCATCCTTTATGTCAAAACAAGGCTTTTTTTTTTGTTCCGATTATAAGCTTTGTCACCATACAAGATTCACTTATCTATCCTTTCCAGTTGTGTCTCTTTCTCAAGAGTCTGGTAGACCCCCAAATGTGCTTATTAGTTTCATAATGGTGTGCCTAGCTTCCTAAGGTGATTTACACTGTTATCCTTGTCGAACTTGAGTGTTTTATTCTCCAAGGAGTTTTCATCCCACAAGTCTTCCCATCCCATCAGGAGGGAATCCCACATTGGGAGGCATAAGTGCTCCTATGTGGATTGCTTACCTCAGACTTGGCCAGTGAAAATTGGAGGGGCTGATATTTGCAGGTGATCTAACTTTCCATGCTTTTTCCAAAAAAATATTTGCTAATTTCCATTTTTTTTAAAACTGATTCAACCAAATTTTATATTATAAAATTATCTTACCTTAAAAGACTATAAAATCATAAAAATATTGAATAGTTTTACAAGAATATCACCAAATATTTTATAGTTTGATGTTTGAGAGTAGTAAGGTTTACCACGGTGTCCAAACTTTAAGATAAATTACCATCCTTAAAATTTTCACTGTACTTGGTGCAAACTTCAGGGAGGTTCCTTCCTCACATGCCACATGCTGAAAGTTCTAGACCCTCTGTCATCACTACAAGAAAAATCACACTGATATGCAGAGCCTTGAGTTGCCTCAAAAATCGTCGTAAGGCACCAATGGTAGATATCCAACCCGCAAAAAATGCAAGGGTTAAGGACATTCAAGAAAAGTTGGTAGCTAAACTGATACCAGGGGAAAGCTCCCTTTCAGAGTAAGGTAATGCTCGCCATGCAACACAACAACTTGTAATATGACCATGAATAACTCATAAGTTAGTATAGACCGTTCTTAATGAAGTGTCTTCCACGTAATCTTATACAAATAAAAAGGGTCTGATAACCCATTATTCTACAAGTGTTACTCCAAGGTCTCATTGCTCGGTCGTGATTTTCAATGAGTTATGTATTTTTCTTAATGAGTTATTTATATGATGTTCCTCACACAGCTAAGCTTATGTGTGAACCTGGACATTGTGTTGCATTATGGCCCAGTCTTCATTACCATGTGGTTTATTATGCCTTTTATGTGCCAAATATTCCATGTCTACCATTAGAAATTGTTACACATATTTCACTTTCAACCTTCTCACAAATATATTCATATATTCAGCACATAGACATACATATATACAAATCAGATTAACGTACCCCCATAGGGGGTGTAACACATATGCAAGTTTGATTGACGCAATGTAGTCCATAATTTTAAAACCATTATCCACAACACAATAACATGATTCATTAGAACTTAAATTGTATACATGCTTATTTATCTTGTAACATGTAGGGAAACTAAGTCTAGGACAAGGAATCTCCACCCAATCATAGATAGATGCATCCACACTTACTTGCAGTCATCACCCCCAAGCCATATTCTGAAGTATGGGTGTTTTTTTCTTCAGGGGCTAGCACACCAATGTGGCACTGATTCTGGGATTCCAAAGGAATTCCTTCCTCAATCGCACAAACTGAAAGCTTCTTACTTGGTCGACACTGGGAGTCCAAATTTACCCAACCTCATCATTAGGTGCTCTCAAAGTGATTCACGCAATTCTAGGGTGTCTAAAATCCATTGTGTCATCAAGGCGACAACCATTGGTCCTCATTCTAGTCTTCATTAGCTTTTGCTTCAAGATGGCCTCTACCTAAGTTGTTACATGGCTCCATAGTTTTCTATCTCAACCAATAGCATCTAGGGGACCCAAGTTGTTACATGGCTCTAGAGATTCCATCCGAACCCATAGCCTCTAGGGAGCGAAGACGTTACAAGGCTCTAGAGACCTCTCTCTCAACCCACAACTTTTAGGGACTAAAGCTATTATAGGGCTCCAAGGATTCTATCACAACCCACAACGTCGAGGACCCCAAGCTGTTATAGGGCTCCAAAGACTAGAAACTCAAACCACAACCTCTATGGATCGAGAGCCACTCCCTTTCTCTTCTTTTCTCTTCAGCATTGCCTATGGAAAGCTCATGTTGAATCTCACCTTCCCTTTCCTCTCTTTTTCTTCCATCACTTTGTTTCCATTCCTCCATTTATTTTCTTCTGGATTCCCCCCATTCCTTCTTTTGTGTGCATCTTTTTTTGTTGGGTCTTCTCCTGAACCACTATTATTGTCGCATCCTTCCTAGCTCGCAACACATAGTCCCCTCATAAATTGCATTCCTTTATTTCTTGTGGTTTGTTCTCAAGAAACATGAGCATGTCTACCTCCTCTTGTAGCTCTTTTATTTTCAAGAGATATTTTTTTCCCAATTCCTACACCAGCCACTCTTTAATGGTTTTCCTACATTTCAAGTTTCTCCTTTATACAAGAATGCATGACGTCCCAAGCAAGAAACAACCTCCTCCAACTCTAGAATATGTGTCCCTTCACATAGCCCATTTTTTCTTGATTTTAAATGTTGTGAAATATTTACAGTATATTTGCAAATGCCACTTTTACAAGGACATTGGGTGGGGTTGTCACAGTCCCCCCCCCCTTGAGGGAACATCGTCCTCGGTGTTCAATTTTCCCTATACAATCATAGGATCAAAATGCAACACATATTATCTTCTTATGAAGCTTTATACAGACAAATTTATACATTATTTAAAATTATACATACTTATTATAACCTTCAAACAGGAAAGGATAATTAACTTTCATGGCATCAGCCTTTTTCCACGTGGCCTCCTTTGGCCGAAAGTGCTTCCATTGTACCTTGACTTGCTTTATCGCTCGATTTTGTAGTGTGAGACTCCTCCAACTATGAAGGCGCATGTCTCTAGTTTGAACTCTCCATTTGGTTCCACCTGTAGCACAAAATAATCAATCACATGATTAAAATATTGTACATACTTTTTAAGTAAATAAACATGAAAAATTTCATGAATTCTAACTCATGGTGGTAAGGTTATTCCATACACTACTATTCCTATCCTTTCAAGTATTTGAAATGGCCTACAATATCGTGGTGCCATATTGGAACATATCCCAATCTTGAGGGAACTCCTTTTGGTTTTAACCCTCAGATAAATGTGTTCTCCGACTTGGAACTCCTTGTGAATCCTATGCTTATCTGCACTATCCTATGACTCTTTCATATTTTCCCTTATGATCTGAACTTGTTGTTCCATATCTTTAAGCATATCAAGTCCTACATGAACCTTGTAAACTAGATCACTCTAGCTAACAGGAGTATTTCATCTCCTGCCATAAAATGCTTTAAAGGAGATCATCCTTATGGATTCTTGGTGCACATTATTGTATGAAAATTCCACAAGTGGAAGATAATATTCCCATTTCTTGGGCTAATGCATCATATACATCCTCAACATATCCTCAAGGATCTGGTTGGTCCTCTATATTTTTCCATCTGTCTATTGATGGTGGGTAGCACTAAATGCTATTTTTGCTCCCAATCCCACAAACATTTCCTTTTGAAACCTGTAAATAAATATATCATCTCTATCGACATGATCTTCTTGGGGATTCCATGCAACTTCATGATCTCCCTTATGAAAAATTGTTCTATTTCACTAGTAGAGTATGTGGATTTGAACGCCATGAAATGAGCTACCTTTCAAAGCTTGTCCACTAGTACCATGATTGTGTCATGCTACTTTGCGGTTTTGGGAAATCCTATAATGAAATACATAGAGATTACCTCCCATTTCCCTTCTAGGATAGAGATAGGTTGTAACAATCCTGTCAGATACATCTATTCGACCTTCACTTTCTGGTGTACCATGCATTTTTCCACGAAGTATACTATGTATTTCTTCAAGTGAGGCCAATAATAGTATCTTTTTATTACTGTAAGGGTCTTTTGATACCCCGAGTGCCTTGAGTAGGGATTAGAATGGAATTCTTTCATTATCAACCTTTTTATTACATAATTAGTAGGCACATATATTCTGCGTTTAAATCAGACTAAGTGGTCCTTAGTGAGGTGGTATTCTCCATCATCACTACTTTGTCACAACCCCTCCTTTACTTGTTGTTATGCTTCATCTTGCTATCCAATACTTTTGATCTTTTCATCCAGATTTTCTACATAATGAGGTTACAATTTCCAAGTGATTCACTTGGATCCTCCAACTCAAGGTATCAACAAATTTATTTTCCTTTCCCTTTATATACTTAATCTCAAATTCAAATTTACTGAGCATGGCCAACCATTTGGCTTTCCTATAATTCAACTTCATTTTTCAAACAAGTATTTGAGCCCACTAAGATCTGACATGAGCATTAACATCCAGCCAAGGAGGTAGTGTCTCCACATTTTTAAAGCATGAATCATAGCAGCCAATTCTAGGTAATCTGTCATGTAATTGTCCTCATGTTTGTTCAATTTTTTGGACTCATAGCACACAAAATTTCCTTCCTAAACTAAGATTCCACCGAGTCTCTCCTTGCAAACATTAGTACATGCTATGAAATCCTTACGAGGATTCGCAATTCTTAGCACTAGTGAGCAATCTCTTTAACTAGTCAAAGTTATTTACGCATTGTGTGGTCCACTGAAATATCTTCCCTCTTCTTTGTAAGGTTGTAATGGGATGTATTATTTTGGAGAAATTCCAAATAAATCTCTTGTAATATCATACGAATCCCATGAATGGTATCATCTCATCTACATTCCTTGGAGTTGGACACTCCATTATGCCATTGACCTTATATAGATCAACCGAAATGCCTTCCTTAGATACAATGTGACCTAAGTAGCATATCTGTGTTTGGAAGAAATCACACTTACCAAGTTTTTCATAGAGCTTATGTTCTCTCAACAAATGTAACATAGCCACTAGATTTTTTTCATGCTCTTATTCCATTTTTTAATAGATCAATATGTCATCCAAAAATAAAATGACAAAATTTCTCAAATATGGTTGTAACATCTTGTTCATTAGGCACATGAACATGGTAGGTGTGTTAGTAAGCCTGAAGGGTACTACTACGAATTCGTAGTTCCTATATCTTGTTTTGAAAGAAATCTTATGAATGTCCTCCTGCTTGATTCTTACTTGATGGTAACCTGATCTCAAGTCAATTTTGGAGAAGATTGTTGCTCC
>APFE030519601.1:0-14339 GCA_000404065.3 Pinus taeda
GCATTTACTTGCTTGTTCCATGAAAATCTTATCATTTTTTTCCTTGACAACTTCTTATCTAAGCCCTTATACTTATAAGAGTTTCAATGAGTTTAGGAGTGTCTTTCTCTTTCATCTTTCCAACTTACTCCTCTTGGAGACCTCACAAGGTCATGTTCATACAACTTTGTTCAAAGTTGCTACTCATAGCAAGTTGTAATTGTGAATGAGGTGTAAATGTGAATAGCAAATAGTGAGTTTGTGTGTTGAGACTATGAAGCTATAGTTGTAACTCCTTGTAGGCATGGTTACAATTGACTTGTATTATTGGTACTCAATGATGGCTCTGGTTTGATAGTATTGTTGATTCCTAATTGTTTTTTTGTAATATTCCTTAACATCCTAAACACTTAGAATCTAATTCTAGCCAATGGTACCCCCAAGAACTAGCTAGACAAAAGGTTGTAATCATATTTTTAATAAAAAAAAAAAATCATTACTAAGTTATCCATATGTGTGAATATTTTTAGAATTTGTACTTATTTTATGAGAACTTTTTGAATAAATTAATTTTTTATAAATTATTTACAACAGAAATTGGATGTCTTTGTGTAACCCTATGGCTTACAAAACACTATTTTTTTTACTACTATCCAAAATTTGCTTTCTTTCAATGTCATATTTTTAGTGATGTTTTTTATATGATATAATGTACATATGTACATGTTTTATTTTTCTTGTTGCAAAAAAATTTAAATATTGCATTTCTATTATGTCCTTTAATTCATTAGATTTTAGTTTATTTATTTTATTCGCTATAAATAATTTTTTAAATAGTAAAACAACCACTAGAAACAAGACATAAAACAATGAGCATTATCCCATTATCTCACTAACCCAATGAGATTCTATGCTTTGAAGGTAAAGTCTAAAAAGTTCCATCATCAACATGCCGCAACCACATTTATTTCTTTAATGAATAGTATTTTCAAAAAAGTACTTAGATCAATTTGTAAATATCTTCGTTGATGATATTATAATTTATTTAAAAACAATGGCAAGATCAACAATTATTAAGAATAGTGCTAAACACACCTAGAGTGCATCATTTGTATGTAAAATTTAGTAAATGTGAGTTTATCAAAATTAGATTTAGTTTTTGGGTCATGTAATATCTAAAGAAAGAATTGTAATAGACCTTGAAAAGTTCAACTAAGTCCTTGATGGAAAACACATGTTATTATCATACGTTCATAAATGGTTTTTATAAGTTGGCTTATCCAATAACATCCCAAGAAAAGAAGGAGCTAACTTTATATCTACTCAAGAGAGTTTTGATTGACTAAAATATTTGCTCATTGTTGGTCCCACAATTAAAAATTTTGATCCCAATAAGACTAAGTAGTGTGTACAAATGCTTATTTAGATTGGTTAGGAGTGTTAATGCACGACAATTATGTTATTCCCTATGAGTGAGTATTATCCTTGTTCTCCATTGCACTGGTGGGCTTTCCTTCATCGCTAGATGGCTCCTCATGCAAGGTGACTGTGATGGTAGATTTGATGAGTGGTCTATTCAAAGATCAATAGTAGATGAATTGGGAAAAATGGTTGGATTGCTGACAGCTTGAAGGGATATGAGTAGCTAGAATGGTTGTTTCCAAATGCTGGGAGTGCACAATGGGTATGCAGCCTCTATCACTACGAGTATAAGGATGATGGGTTGAGGCGTGATTTGCTGAGGGGCAAGAGGAGTCTCAGACTCTTGAGGGCATAGAAAGGGGCAGTCTACCTCTGCTACTACCCCTCCTGCTTCACATTTGATGGCGAAATCTGGGCATGATGGCTTGGGGATGAAGAGACTGCCCGTGAGAGGTCGGCCCTAAGTGGAGCAGTGAGGTGGAAGGCTCCAAAATCTTAGAATCGAAAGTGAGGTTCTAGATCAAGCTATGAGAGTAATGGTTTCCTTGTCCAAACTCTATGTAGAAGAGAATGTTGCATTGTTTTCCTGTTGTAGTGTGCATACATGGCTCCATTGCAGCCAGAGGGTAATTGCAACTTAGAGGTAGAGGAGTTGAAATAGAGGAGGTCGGTCGAATATTACCTAAAGTCTCCATGACGCACAGTTGAGGCATGATGGCACTGGTGAGTTGATTCGAGTGCCGAATTTAATGGCATTTACTGCTACTATGAAACGATTTAATTGCTTTGTGTGCAGGCTTACTAATGGCCATGTGGCTATGCCACTTTTCGTCGTATTCCTATGTCATTACATTAGTCTTGGCATATGTTAACACCCAGGTTGTTCCCTATGACTCCCAAGGGAATACGGCCGGGGTAACCACTAACCAAGCTTTGGACTGTCGGTCCTAGCCTACCAGCAGTCGGAGAGGGCTCTCTCTTTGGGATTTATCTTTGTTTAGGAAATGATTTCAGGCTAGTTATTATGCACATGGTTTTTTTGTTTGAGTTTGGCGGGATGAATGATCTATTCAGGCAGTGTTGGCACGCGAAGCGCAAGAGGTTTAGAACATTGGGCATGGAGTCAAGGATGTGGACTGAAGGATGTGTTTTCTTTGGCAAAGAAGGGACTACAGAGAAGGATAGCTACACAAGGAATAATATCAGGTTTGAATGAGGATGAAATGAATGTCAGGGAATGAAAGGAAGCTAAGAAGCTTTCATTATGCTAACACAGGGAACGTGACTGAACATTCTATAGGAGAAATTAAGAAATTCCTACAACAATATTCATATACGGAGGAAACTGCTGTAAATATGAGCCAAAGAGGAATTCATATTAATAGGCTAATTTAGAAGGAAAACATATAGAAAAAACAAGAATTGAGGGCAGAGCACGGCTAAGTGACATCTGAACTATTCTTTCTTCCTGCAAGTTTAGATCATGACACAGATATGATATAGAAAACATAGCAATTGTAGAAAGAGATGAGGAAAACTTATTAGTCCATGAAGAAGCACGAGAATTATGTAATCTTATTCTTCAGCCATCGAATCCACATTTAGACAGTCCAAACACAAATGTTCCAGCAAGCTCTGTTTATTAAATCTCTTAGAGCGTACACAGCAAGTCTCAAAATGAGATTATCGATCAAACACCTCTCACCCTTTGAACAACGAACAACGTTGTTTAAATAGGTAATATTTACATGCTGGCCCTTGAGACGCTATCAAGTTAAAAGAACATCACTGAAAACATATCTAACAAAACAGATCCCAAAGATATCTGTAGCAATAAAGTTTTTAAATGCTAAGTTGTGCTGGTAATGAATGCATATAATATCTAAAACAGGTGTTCTGGGGTAGCTGGCAACTGAAGTTATGCAAGTGAAGGCTGCGTATGAGAGAGTAGACTCAAAATGGGTGAACGGTGGTCCTGGAGCTGTGCGCTGGCCTCATGGCCATAACTCTGTAATTACTGCACATGGAATCCTTTGTCGGTATTGTTTAGGCGGTTCCATAAAATAATATTCGCCTTTTAGATTGTGGCGATGGCTGTCCCTTCAGTAAATTGAGTTGCCCCTTCACATCGAGAAGGATTTAGGCTGTAGAGGTTCAGGCGGTGCTCCAAATCCTTTAGTGATATCTCTGAATCAGCTTGTGCATTTGTTGCATTTGTTCCTTGCCTCGAAGAAAATTAATAAGGCGATTGTTGATAGTCTTTCACTCTTGAATAATTTCCTCCTCATCCAAGAGGTCTTCAACTGTACATGTTTCTTTGTCCAAAATCGAATCCACCGCTGAAGGGGGCGAGAAACCAGTCATCCACCAAAACATTTTTCCCAGCTCTCCCATCATCACTTTCTAATACATCATATGCCAGATCAATGTTTGGAAAGCGGTTAAAAAAATGAGAAAAGTCTAACCACTGTGCATCTGTCATTTGTAATAGTTCACGTCTTTCTTCGTAGCCATACCTTGTAATACAACGAAATATGTTTGTAGTTTCTTGGACAGACTCGTTTGAATAGAAAACGCATTCTTCATAAAGGTAGAAGTTGATGGATCCAAGTTCTCATAATTTCTGTTGTAGCTGAGGCTATCTTGCTAATTCACCACATTAGCACATTTTCCTATAGCAGAGCATAAGACCACCAAAATCTTTTTTGGAAGAATATTAAAACCTTGGCCACTTTAAAATTTAGTGCTCTATTTCTCCATAGTGCGCTCTGTGATGCACAAATGCGATAACCAACCATGATATGATAGTTGCTTTACCAACATCGAAACGAAGAATGAATATGCAAATAGGAAACAATAGTGCATTAAATATGTTGCCAGCTCTTGTACAATTAACCTCCAATGGTGCCATTGTATTTGCAAAATATGATGTTCACTTCTCAGGTTTTGTAATGATGCCACCACCCCTTCTATGGACTATAGTTGTATATTTTCTTATTTTTCTTTCTAAGATCTCCTCAGACAGTTTCCACGGCTGTTGGAAAGAGGAATATTCTCTTCCCACATTCCAAGATTCAAATATACTGTCTATTTTTGGCTCCAGAGAAAACCCATCGGCCTTCATTTCTCGATAACATTTGCAAGCCTCTTCTGGTTTTCTATTCAGAAGGAACCCGTTCAACAAAAGGGAATGAATGCTGGAATTGGCAGTGAAGCAATGCTTCTCCATATCATTCCACAGCTTAAAGGCACTCTGATAATCGCTCCAACTACAACACCTAAAGAATGCATGATAGATTTCGATAGTTGGCACAAATCCCTCCATAATCATCTCGTCTAGATACCTGTAAGCCTCTTCTAGGTTCCACGTCCTACAAAGGAGATAAAAGGTAGGTGTACCTAATGGCATTTGCATGGAAACCCATTTCTCGAATCCTGTTAAAGAGGTTTAATGCTTCTTTGATACATCTTTCTTTAGACAACATAAATTACAACATTATAGACCTTAAGATTTGGAGTAAAACCTTTCTTTTTCATCTCATCATAGAGTCTGACAAGATCATAAAACTTGCCTGCCTTGGAGTAACAACAGATGACAGTGGTGTAAGAATATGCATCAGCGGTGATGCATAGGTTAGACATTTCTGCCCACAGCCTCTTAACCTGATACACATCAATAAAAATGTTACACCAACCATAAAGGATAACATTGAAGCTCTTTGTTTCCAGTGGATAACACTTCTTGTTAAAGTGAATCAACTCCTCTGCCTCTTCGACAAACATGTTTCTGCAGAGTGCACGGAGAAGGCAAAGAAAATCATCATAGTCTGCAGCAAGTTTGAACTTATCCATGGCATGGAATGTCCTTATGGCATTCTGAGCATCATGAGCAGCAGCATAACTTTCTACCATTATCATCAGAGTCTGGCGAGTCACCATGGCATTCTCATGCATTTTTCTGATTAAACCCCAGCAATTATCAAACTTTCCGTGCACACCCAATATAGAGATCATGGTATGGTACGCACGGACTGTGTGGCTGTATTCTGGTTGTGAACCTGCCCATTGAAAAACTCTGAAAGCAGCCTTCCCATCATACAGAAGTCTATGGAGAAGTTTCTGCACCGAATTTGGCGAGGGAATGAATCCACAATCATCAAGTGCTGCCTTGGCTTCTTCAATAGGGAGGCTATGGAGATCCTTGGTAATGAATAGCACCTTGTTAAACCGCTACCTTCATTCATGACTTCTGGGTCTTCATCACTCTTGTAAATATGTTCATCTAATGAATACCCACTGGATAGATCTCTTTCTTCTGCATCCCCATGTAATGTAAATCCTGTATCTGAGGAAACCCATCTGTGGTTATAGTGGGCATTTGTGATGGATGGAATACTGTGTGTTAGGTTGGTATGAAGTGAAAATTGGGGGTTAAGTAGTCAGATGAGATTATATGGGATTGAAAGGGAGGTGGAATGAATGATGTGAATCTGGAAACGGTTGAGCTGAAATGATTGAAAGTTCTCTTGGCAAAATGAATTGCCATCCATCGAAATATGTAAATCAAATCATCTCGGAAATTTCCTGTTTCTGTGATATTAATGGTCTGGAACAGGGTAAATGGGTACAGTTAACCTAGAGTTTGTCCTACTCCTAAATAAGGAAAAGAATTTCAAATACCAGGTATGACTCCTCGCTGCAGAAGTTTCTTTGGAGATATGTAATTTTGGTATGGTAATGTACAAGAGAATCAAGGTCTCTTGACCCACAATAGTGCACCTTTGATGTCTGATTATACCAAGACAGATCGAGTTTTTGCAATGATGAATCTAGGGCATGTTCTGTATCAACCGAAACACAGTAACCTCCACTCCTTTGTGCCTTCGGCTATGATCGTTCCTTCGCACTCTCTGTCTAGCAAAATTTTGACATCCCTCAGCTTCATTTCCTTAATCTAATGTTAAGAAAACAATAGGTGCACTTCTTAACACAAACACGATTAATCATACAAGAATGGTCAGAGGAGGGTGATAAATTTGGAACTTGTCTTGCTCCTGCATGTTGTATTGGGGGCTCCCAAGCTTCCTGGACTTCTAGTTATGCACTTGTGGGTTTACCAAAGTGCGCCATCTCGTGCTCTATGTAAGGTTTGATTCACGAAAGCCCTGAAGTGGCTTTGGAGCATCATCACCTTCAACAGTATTTTCATGTCTCCAGGCTGCATGTTCCAATTTTAAAATTGGCTCCTCATACAAATTCTTATATTTTTTCCTTGATAAACAAGGGATCAAATGAAAATAGGAGTAGCTCCACCCAACGATGGCAAACCAGCAGTTGAAATTTGTTCTTCACGCTTTTTCCAGAGAAGCAGGTATCCATTCCTCTAAATTTTAGCATAGAGCTCTCCCGACAATGCCGGATTGAACATCCTCTGCCTCTTCTCTGTTTTCCGCAACGCCTTTTTCCCAGTATTAAGAAGGAAAATACAAAAGTTGCACACATAAATCCTCGGTAGATCTGCAACCCAACCAAAAATGTTAAGAATGTGCTTGGAATGCCACTAATGAGGCACAAATCCCACCTTCAAAAATTGCAGAATGCATAAAAACTAATCTTCCTCCATTCACGAATAAGAACCAATGCCAACCCCTTTGCAAATACTGAAGCCAACAGTGCCAAATTTGCATATAGTAGTCAAAGATACAACTGCCATCCCTTGAAGCATTGTCGCCTTTACTTTCTATTTATTTCAGGTATTCATAATAAACCACAAATTCCAATGCTCACGGACGTTGCATTCTGTGCATTTTTAAGCTCCATGAGCACCTGAATAAATGGCCTCCAGTTACACCATATCGCTACAGCAAAACTGCGGGGCTTTTCTATTTGGTTGAGATAAATAACACCTCGGACCTTGGCATTTCCTGTTATCGCTTAGGTGCCATTATAGCAGTCATAACAGCATGTCCATCCCTGTCTAGCTCTGCAATCTTTGATCTATTAGAAGATGATGCTGACGCCCAACTAGCAAGTGCCCATGCTACCAATGGCACTGCAACATGTCTACTTTGCAAGTCATCCCAAAGTCTAGGATATTCAAAGTTTTCATTTGAAGCAACTTGCCTTTTAGCATTCATAGTATTTTGTGGATGCAGCCTTACTAAGGCCAATGAGATCAGTCAATAGTAGTGTTAGCCATGCTTGAGAAATGTTTAATAGTGCCTGGTCCATGGTCCTCAAGAATATATGCAATGACTTTTGTGCCTGAGGATTTTGTGCCCTCTTTGCCTCAGTAGCAAATATGGAACATTGCTGCAAGCAAAGCATGACATATTTGGCCTGTAAATATGTCGATCATGAAAGGTGAATACGTGCTATGAGCAGGAGGCTAACACCTTCCACGAGTGAAATTTCTTCTTCCTCTCATCACCATCATCATAGAAATTCAAGGGATGCATCTAAGAAACCTTTCTTTAAATTAGATGTCAAATTTGATCTTCCATGTTTAATGGTGAAAGTAATGTAGAAAAGCTTAGTAACTGGATTAGGCAGATTGAAATCTACTGCAGGATTCAGTAGATCGAAGAGGATGAGGCAAATATTTAGTTGGCCTCTCTTCAACTGAGTAGCACCGCTCTCGTTTGGTGGTAGAGAAAATTGCGAAGTAGTAAGAGTGTGGGTAATCTTATTTCCTCAAGGCCTAATTTCATTTTTGCATTAAAGGAACAATTCTATCCCTTGGGTTATAAACAAAAAGCCTTAATGGATTGGCAATACTTAAGGCAAGGCAGATCTTCGGATGTTCAAAGCTTTATAGAGGAATTTAGAAAATAGACACTTAATTTGGGCATTGCGCTTGACTCACTTGAAGTAGTAACTAAGTATACTGGATCATTACATAATTACCTTAGACATTCATTATAATTGTTTGAACCAACTACTATTGACTCGGCCAGTGTAAAGCCCATCCATCTTGAGACCAGGGGAAAAAATGAAAGAGATGATCATTTCAAGAAACCACTTTTTAAACCTCCAAATGGCAAACCCAAAGTGAAAGGAAAAGGAAAGGAGAAGAGGATGACATCAACCAAGAAAGATGAAGGAGGAAGACCTTATTGCAATCACTACAAAAAAGAAGGTCATGATGACAATCATTGTTGGAAACAGTACCCGGAAAAGAGACCAAAGAAGTATGGAGGAAAAGGCAAGCAGAAGACAATGGCAACTGTGTAGCAAGACCTCAGATCTGATTCCAGAGATGAAGCATTGATCACAACAACAGGAACAAAAGGTACTCTTACACCTCATGTTAATTCTGAATCACATGAAGGCACTAGTTCAATAGATGAGTCTCTTCCTAATGAAAAAAAGAGAATTGAGCTATTTCATATTAGAGTTATCATAAATCATACAAAAGTGGAAAATCTATTTGATATCGGATCCCAAGAAAACTTAATTTCAGAGTCCTTGGTAAAGAAGCTAGGCTTGGAAACCAAACCACATCCAAAACCTTACCCACTTGGATGGATACATGATAAAGCAAAACTGAATGTAACTAAGCAGTGGAAGATTAAATTTGTGATCACTTCTAAGTTAGTGGATGAGGTAAAACTTGATGTGATACCATTGGATATCTGTGGCATGGTGTTAGGGAGTCCATATCTATATGATAGAAAGGACATCTTCTTCCGTCATGAAAACAAATACCAAATCACAAAAGATGGGGTAGAATATATTGTAAGGGCTCATCAAACTAAAACCAATGCTAGCCTTGTAAGTGTAGGACAAACGAAGAGTTTAGTGAATTCCAGTAAGGGTTGCATGCTTATGGTTGTAAAGGGAAAAGATGCAGAATTATCCGATGCTTTCCAGGGTTGAGCTCATGTGCATAAAAAGGAATTATGTGAATTAAGTTCTAACTATGATGAGATGTTTTAGGAACCAAGGGGATTATCTCTGAAGAGGGAAATCCAACATGAGATCCATTTGCAGCATGATGCTCCTTTAACGAATATTGGCACGTACAGGATGTTGACCATTGAGATGGAGGAGATCAAAAGGCAGGTGTAGGAACTATTGAACTAAGGGGTCATCAGAACAAGCACTTCTCCATGCAGCTCACCGATTGTCTTAGTGCCAAAGAAAGATGGCACATGGAGGATGTGCGTGGATTACCGCGCACTAACCAAAATCACGGTGAAAAATCGTTACCCTCTTCCCTATATTGATGACTTACTAGATCAGTTAAAGAATGCTATCTATTTCACCAAATTGGATTTGGGTAGTGGTTATCACCAGGTCCGAATTGCAAAACAAGATGTGTGGAAAACCGCCTTCAAGACCAAACATGGGTTTCTCAAATGGATGGTGATGCCATTCGGACTTTGCAACGCTCCAGCCACTTTCATGAGGGTCATGAATGATCTCTTTAGGCCTGTCATTGATGAATTTGTTCTTTTCTATCTAGATGATATTCTTATCTTTAGTAACAGTTGGAATGAACATGTATGTCATGTTAAGAAAGTGCTTGATGTATTGAAAAATGAAAAACTCTATGTAAAATTGTCAAAGTGTGAGTTTGGGAAAACCTCTTTGGTTTACCTAGGTCATATTGTTTGTCATGGTTAGTTAAAAATTGATCCTTCTAAAGTTGAAGCAATTGTAAATTGGCCTAAGCCTACTAGTATAACCGAGGTTCAAACCTTTTTGGGTGCAGTCCAGTATTGGAGGATATTTATTGCCAATTTCTCTATTATTATAGCACCTTTACACGCATTGACAAGTGTAAAGCAAGCCTTTCAATGGGGAGGAAAGCAGTAGAAATCCTTCGAAACATTGAAAGAAAAGATCAGCACCGCACCAGTCTTGGCCTTACCAGATCTCCAACAGCCATTCGAGATTGAGACAGACCCTAGCGGATATGCCATGGGAGTTGTACTAATGCAGCAAAAGAAGCCGATATGTTACCATTCAGAGAAGTTCTCTCAGGTTGTGATAAACTATCCCACTTATGACAAGGAATTATATGCCTTGGTCCAGAGTGTGAAAAAGTGGAAACACTATCTGATCGGCAAGGAGACCATCATCCATATGGATCATCAGCCCTTGCAGTATCTTCAGTCACAAACCAAGTTGCAACAATCTCGTCATTTCAGGTGGATGGGTTTTCTTCAGCAGTTTCATCTCGTAATAAAGTATAAGAAGGGCACTAGAAACAAAGTGGCTGATATGCTATCTCGCCCTCCTATTTCTACTTCTGTTATTTTGCATAATGCTTCATTATCTTTTGAAAGTTATGCTAAACAATATGCTAATGATGATGGATTTAAGGAGATTTATGCAAAACTAACCCATGGTTCATAGGTGGACAATTATCACTTGCAGAGGAAACTGTTGTATCACCTTGGCAAATTATGCATACCCACAGGAGAAAGGGTACATGTAATCTGGAAGGCCCACACCTACCTTGTGTCTGGTCATTTTGGTATTGAAAAAACTTTGTGTGATGTACAAAGATTTTGTTTTTGGCCTCATATGAAGAACATTGTGAGTCACTATGTAAAGGGTTGTGTGATGTGTTATGTTTCAAATCCCTCTAATAGAAAACTTGGGCTCTACACACCACTCCCTATTCCGAGTTGTCCATGGGAAAGTGTGTCGATGGATTTTGTAGGAGGTTTTCCTTTGTCTCGGAAAAGTCACGACTATTTGTATGTCGTCGTTGATTGTTTTAGTAAGATGTGCATTTTAATGCCTTGTAAAAAGCAAATCACTGCAGAGTAGACTACTTATCTTTTCTTTCAGCATGTTTGGGTCCATTTTGGGCTGCCCACATCGATTGTGTCAAATCAGGACTTTCGCTTTCTCAAAGAGTTTTGGACCAACTTGTGGAAGATGATGGACACCAAGTTGAAAATAAGCACAGCATTCCATCCACAGACTGATGGACAAACAAAGTTTGTAAACTGCAACGTGGTGCACTTGTTGCGAGGCTATTGTGGGAAACATCCTAAGTTGTGGGATGAGCATCTTCCATATGTGCAACATTCCTACAATCGAGCAGTGCACTCATCTATGCATCATTCACCATTTGAGACATATTTTGGCTACCTGCCAAAAGACCCTTTGATATGGTCTTTGGAAGGGAAGATGACTCCAGTGGACGTGATGACAGGGACAAAGCGCAACAGTTCATTCAGTGGATCCAGTTGATTCACCAAGCAGTACAGGAGCAGTTGGAGCAAAGTCAAGCCCAGTACAAGTTTTGACATGACAAACACCGAGTCGACCATCAACTTCAAGTGGGTAGAAAAGTGTGGTTCCACATCAGTAAGGACAGGATTGTTGGGTTGTGTTATATTCTTTCCACGACTAACCTACGTAGTGAACTGGGGGGTTAGAGGGGGGGCGAAGCCCCCCCTTTGTTGTGCCGATTGTGTAGCGGGGGGGTCACAAGGGGGGTGGCTACCCCCCTTTTCTGGGGGGTTTTAGGGAGGCGGGTAGTCCCCCTCTAGGGGTCCGGGGCAGCACCCCGAGAAATTTTTTTTTGGACCCTATATTAGGTTGGGCAAACCTACCTATGGTTTTTGGTCCATGGTTTTGGACGCGATGGTTTTCAGTCCATGGTATTGGATGCTTCGGCATGTATAAATATGTATTGTAACATTGAAAGGAATATAATAAAAAATCAAGCTGGTAGTTCTGGTTTTGGGATCTAGGGGAAAATCTCTGTCTATATGTGTTTTATGTGCTATGCTCTCGCATTGTTTATTTTCTATGTTTTAGAATTCGTATGCAGGTAATTTCTATACGGGGTTAAAACCTACATTTGGTATCAGAGTTGTTTTGGCTTCAAGGGGACGCCTTTGTTACTGAGGGGTTTCGCTCGGGCCTGTGGTAAATTGTGTTTAGTGGGATATCTACGAGATTGATTCTGGTGGAGAAAGAATATGGTGAGCAGTGGAAAGATATAGATCGAGAAATTTAATGGTCAGAGTTTTGAGTTGTGGAAACTCAAGATGGAGAATCTATTGGTGGATAAAGATCAGTGGATCGTGGTAGATCCAGGTACTAAACCAATGGGAGAGTTTGATGAAGAATGGAAGAAGTTGGATTGGAAGGCAAAGAGTACAATACGATTGTGTGTCTCAAATTCAGTATTGTTGAATGTATTAGGGGAAGCTACGGCGAAGGCTTTGTGGGACAGGTTAGGGACTTTGTACCAATCTAAGTCTCTGGTGAATAAACTGTTATGGCAGAAAACGTTGTATAACCTAAGGATAAAAGATGGAGACTCAGTGACAACGCATCTGAATGTATTTAATACCGTGGCAAGTCAATTAGCATCTGTTGATATTAAAATTTTAGATGAAGATAAGTGCATCAGTTTGTTGTGTTCTCTACCAGATTCGTGGGATAGTCTGGTTATTGCAATAGGTAGCAATGAAACTGCCTTGCATTTTGATGAAATAGTCTCACCGTTGCTGATAGAGGAGATGAGATGGGAAAATATGGAGAGCCTAAATGGTGATGCCTTGTCTATACGAGGACGGTCCCAAAACAAAAGCAAAAATAAGTCATCGAATGGGAGATTTAAATCTAGAGGGAGAACTAAATCTCCGGGAAAACCTGTAAAAGTGGTGTGCTAGAAATGCGGAAAGGAAGGGCACTACAAAAGGGACTATAACTCTAAAGCTCCTGATAAAGGAAAGGGATCTGATGATGCTCCTTCCACGGAGGCGAAAAGCACCTCAGATGAAGGTGGGGATGTGTACTTGGCTTCTTCAAGTCCACATGTAGATCATGAGGCATGGTTGATTGACTCAGGTGCATCCTTTCACTTCACTCCCCATAGAGAGTGGTTCTGTGAGTATGAGAAAAACGATGGTGGTGATGTCTTCTCAGGGGATGATAGGAAGGCTAGAATTGTTGGTCGTGGAAAAGTAAATTTGAAGTTGCAAGGTGGAAGGGTTAGAACACTTTCGAGTATTCATCATATTCTTGCATTGGCCATAAATCTAATTTTTGTAAGCAAGTTGGATGATGCAAGTGTAAAAATAGTGTTCGAAAAAGATACCTGCAAGATGGTTCGGGGGGCACTGGTATTGATGCAGGGAGTTCGAATTGGAACTCTATACAAGCTGCAAGGTAGCACTGTTGTTAAAGGGTGCAATAATTCCACGGTTCTTGAAAGTGGAGCAGAAAATGTAGTGGTCTCTGGAGAGAAGACCATGTTGTGGCATCAAAGGCTTGGACATATTGGAGAGAAGGGCCTTTGAATACTTCATGGTAAAGGTATGAGTAATAGCTCTCTAGATTTTGATTTCTGTGAAAATTATGTATATGGGAAGCAGAATTAGGTGAGTTTCCTCTTTGGTGGTAAGAGGGCGAAACAAATATTAGAGCTTGTGCATAGTGATGTGTTTGGACTTGTGAAGGTTCCATCACTGGTAAGTCTGTGTACTATGTATCATTTATAGATGCCTTCTCAAGGAATACATGGATATATTTCCTTAAGAAGAAATCTGAAGTCTTTGACAGGTTTAAAGAATTTAAGGCTCTGGTGGAAAATCAGACAGAGAAGAAGATAAAGGTGTTGAGGACAGATAATGGTGGAGGATTTTGCAGCAAGGAATTTGAAGAATTCTGTAAGAAGTGTGGTATAGCACGGCAGAAGACTACTCCATATACACCTCAACAAAATGGAGTCGCAGAAAGAATGAACAAAACGTTAATGGAAAGGGCAAGAAGCATGCTCAGTGGTGCCGGGTTAGGACATGAATTCTGGGCAGAGGGGGTGGATACTGCATGTTACTTGGTCAATAGGTCACCTTCATCAGCGTTGGAGGATAAGACTCCACAAGAAGTATGGAATGTTAAGAAACCCTCTCTTTCACATCTGAGGGTATTTGGATGTGATGCATATGTACATGTTCCAA
>APFE030519606.1:0-11809 GCA_000404065.3 Pinus taeda
ATGTTACAATACATATTTATACATGCCGAAGCATCCAATACCATGGACCGAAAACCATCGCATCCAATACCATGGACCAAAAACCATCGCATCCAAAAAAATGTGTGCAAAAATCATGCACAAAACCATAGGTGGGTCCGACCAACCTAACATAGGGTCCAAAACCAAAATTTTCTGGGGTGCTGCCCCGGACCCCATAAAGTGGGGTTATGGGTTCCCTTTAAATCCCCTCTTAACTTAGTGGAAAGAATATAACACAACCCAACAAACATCAAGTCGTACAGATATCCTTATGCCCAAAAGAGTGAAATTGAACGTATGGTTGCATAAATGCTAGAGGCTGGTACAATTCAACCTAGTCAAAGTTCTTTCTCTGCTCCAGTAGTATTGGTGCACAAGAAGGATGGATCATGGCGCATGTGTCAGGATTATAGGGAGCTCAACAAGCTCACTATTAAATGTAAATTTCCCATTCTTGTGTTTGATGAATTATTGGATGCATTGCATGGATCAATTTACTTCACCAAGTTGGATCTTCATTCAGAATATCATCAAATTAGAATGAATACTGAAGACATTCTGAAAAAAACATTTATAACTCATGAGGGTCATTATGAATTTTTGGTCATGCCTTTTGGCCTTACCAATTCACCTTCAACATTTCAAAGTCTGATGAATTCCATTTTCAAACCCTTCCTTAGAAAATTTGTGTTAGTATTTTTTGATGATATACTAATCTACAACATGTCTTGGAAGGACAGTTGAACATGTTGAACAGGGTGCTTCAAACTATTGGAGGAGACATATATGCAAAAGCTCCAAATGTTTTCTTTGGAGTACAAGAAGTGGAATATTTGGGTCATATTGTATCTCATGAAGGTGTTAAGGTAGACCCTAGCAAAATCAAAGCCATTAAGGAATGGAAAATCCCCACATCCATAAAGCATCTTCGAGGATTTATCTGGTTGAGAGGGTATTATTGCAGGTTTGTTAAGAATTATGGGAGAATGGCAGCACCTGTAACAACATTATTGAAGAAAGATGCATTTTCATGGACTCAAGAAGCAACAAAGGCCTTCAAACATCTTACAGAGAAAATTTGCCAAGCACCGGTCTTAGCTATGTTGAGCTTCACAAAAACATTTATTGTGGAATGTGATGCTTCAGGAAATAGAATTGGTGATGTTTTAATGCAAGATGAAAGACACATTGCTTTTTAAAGTCATCCAATCAAGGGAAAGTATTTACACAAAGCTATTTATGAGAAGGAAATGTTGGCAATACTACATGTACTTAAGAAATGGTGATCCTACCTAATGGGAAGACACTTCAAGGTAAAAACGGATCATGATAGTCTTAAATACTATTTAGAACAAATATTATCCTTCGAAGAGCAATAAAAATGGGTCACAAAGATGTTCGGTTATGACTTTGAAATCATCTACAAAAAAGGGAAGCAAAATGTTGTGTCAGATGCACTCTCAAAAAAGGATGACGATGTGGAAGCATTGTTGTGTGCCATTTCTATTATCCAACCAGATTGGATAAACGAAGCAAGGGAGGAATGGAAGAATGATGAAGAAGTGTGGGTACTCATTCGAAAGTTACAACAAGATCCCAGTACATCTGATACATTTAACTGGAAAAATGATTTGTTATGGTAAAAATATCACTTATACCTATGTAAGAATTCCCAACTCAAACAAAATATTCTTATGGAATTTGACACTTCTCCCTTAGGAGGGCACTTAGGATTTTTAAAAACTTACCACAAGGTTAAGAAGGAATTTTTTTGGGATGGCCTTAAATTAGATATTCAAAAGGTTTGTGGCAGAATGTTTTGGGTTTGCCAGCAAAAATAAAGTTGACATTAAGAACCCAGGTCTATTAACCTTTATCATCCAAGCCAACGTTGGGAAGGAGGTTTCAACAAATTTTAAGCACAAGTTTAACCCAAGTCTGAAAGAAAGAGTGTCATCATGGTGGTAGTTGACAAACTACCAAGTATGCACACTTTTGTGCATTATCACATCCATTTAAATCTAGTACAGTTTCTACTGCATTTATGGAAACAATTCAAAAGCTACATGGAAACCCAAAGATTATTGTAACCGACAGATATCCCATTTTCACTGAAAATTTTTGGACATAATTATTTTCTTGTATTGGTACTCAGTTAGCTCATAGCTCATCTTATCATCCTCAATCTGATGGGCAAACTGATATAGTAAACAAATGTTTGGAAGGGTGTCTTCGTTGCTTTGTATTTGATGACACAATGGGTCAAATGGTTGCTTCTAGTTGAATGGTGGTATAACACTTCCTTCCATACTATAGCAAAAATGACCCCATTTATGGCACTTTATGGATATCATCCACCATCCATCACATCATATTTAAGAGAAAATTCTAAGGTTCAAGTAGTGGAACATCACATCGAGCATCAACAACAATTTCTCCAAGTCTTAAAGGATAAACTCACATTGGCACAGAATAGAATGAAAAAATAGGCAGATCAACATTGTAGCGAAAGAAGTTTTGATGTAGGAAATTGGGTATTCCTACAGCTATAACCATATAAAAAAATGTCCCTCAAGCAAGGTAAGAAGGATAATAAATTATCACCAAAGTATCATGGTCCATACAAGGTGTTGCAAAAGATTGGTACTATGGCATACAAATTGGAGCTTCTTGCAGCTTCCTGAGTGCACCCAGTTTTCCATGTTTCATGTTTAAAGAAGGTTATAGGTGACAAGCTCCTAGTTCAAACAATATTGCCATAACTTTATGAGGAAGGAAAAATCATATTGGAATCGTAAGCAGTCACAGAAACAAGAACTCAACAGCGATGAAATTGATCAATTTCGGAGTATTTCATCAAGTGGAAGAACTTATCCACCGAAGATTCCACATGGGAGGATGAGAATTTTATACAAAATCATCCAGAAGTACTCAAGCATTGAGTACAACACTTTTCGAAAGGAGAGAGGCATGTTATGCCCCTATAATACCAGTGATTCCCCCATTACTATTGTCATTGTTATTGTGCCCCTATTGTCCCCATATTATTGTTAATATGCCCCATAGAAACCCACTATTGTTAATTTTGTGCCCTTATGCTATTACTGTTATGTCGGCCTCATTATATTGTGACCCCTTAAACTCTTATATATATAAGGGAGGTTTAGTCGTTTGAGTCATCCAAGAATTGTTCATTTTTGTAATGTAAAGGAGGTTGCCCCCTCGAAGAGGTTGAATTCTAAAGCGTTGATCTATCTTTTCTATTCTTTTGTGAGCTAAGAGAGAGGGGACGGTTTTCTCAAGTTCCTTGCTGTCACCCATGGGGTTGCAGTAGAGAGTCAACTTTTCTACTCTCAAAGATATGTTCGGGGTCATGTAGTATGTCCAACAAATTTTCAGGTACATGGCGGAACAACTACAGATTGCTTCTTTTGCTACATAGGAGGTTAGGTGCATGCCATTATTAGTGAACACCATTGTACACTATAGTAGTGATGGGTAACACATTAGTTTCCCTATTTTGTTTTATATTGATTCTTTGATGCACATGCCACGATGTATCAGATGGTTTACCATTTTTTTGAGGCAATTTTGTAAGGATTTAGATAGATGTCGTGTGATGATACATGGGAGGATGAACTTCCCTTTTTCTTTAGAACGCTTTTGTTTATTTTTCAAGAGCTTTCCAAAGACAAGGCTTACATTCAACTGTCACCCTCCTCGGTCGATGGCTGAGGTGCAAATGAACATGTGGGGTTAGATGACACCCAAAAGGGGCCTGTTGAAGTATATGATCAGGATTTCCAGCTAGCCACTAGCATTACTGGCCAATCAAGATGACAACATGTTTATCTGGGTTTTGTGTCCGTACTGAGGATGTTTTGGGCACACTCTCCCAACATCCTCTTCACACCAGATGAACCTGCAGATGATAGAGGTAATATTAATGTTTTCTTTAAATTAACCTAATTTCATTTTATTTTCTTAACTAATTAGGATAAAATTTATTCTAACATGTTCTTTAACTTGTTTTATTAAATTATTTAATGAAATTGTCTAATTATTGTTATGTACAATATATTTTTTATACATCGACATATTTTTTGTGGACATGCCTCCTGACCCACCTGAGGGATTAGATGTGAAGATGGGTGAGGCCCAAGAGGGTGAGGCACATCCTCAAATGCTGAGGGGAGTGGGCATATAGGCCCATAGGGTTGGTCTCAGGTTTACGATGGACTATTGCAACTGAGTGTCTAGAATTTTGGTTGAGGAGGGAGTTTTCCCTACGAGGGTACATGGAATTAGAGAAAATATTAGGCTCCTAGAGCTCTTGAGGGATTGTCTGCATGATATGATGACTCTTATGCATCATATCATCGGAGTTACTAGGCTACTAGAAATGAGGAGTGATGTAGGGAATGCAATAGATATGTCACATGAGTCTTCACACAGTGCTAGCCCATTGGATCATGATGATGAGGGTGGTGATCATGCTTTTGGTAGTACTACCCCATCAGTTCATGGTCAGGGTGTCGGTGGTCCTTCTAGTAGTATATCTCCTCATCATTCACCTGATGATCACATACTAGTACTAGCAGAGGTGCCTCATGTTTCTATTGAGAGAGAATACCAGCCACCTTCTCCTCTACCTGATAGTTTGACTATTGAGGTAGTACTTGACAATCCATCATTTTCTATTACAAACTAGTTTGCCACTACTATGTTTGTTGTATCAAATATTCGATAGCAGTTATTTGACTTGTTTATATATATATATATATATATATAATATAATATATATAATAATATATATATGTATATATATAAGATAGAATAGATAGATTATAGATATATCTATTTTTTTCATGTTTATGTACTTAATTTATATGTTGGTGTTGATGTGTATATTGTTAGGTCATGTTATATATGTTCATTTAATGTGCTTGTAGATAGATTTGTATGTGATAGTAGTTATTTGACATGAGATGTATATTAATTTGAGGATGTGTTTGATGATGATGTTAGATTACAATTCTTATGTTTTGTTAGATGTGGTCACGATGAAGATATCCTGTTAGATTATCAGATTTGTGTGCTATCTAATGACATTTATGTTGGGTGTGGAGCCTTATTATCTTCTTTATTCAGAGGCATCGCCACGTTGGAACCCATTTCGTAATGTAGCGGAAACGCTGCCCATCTATGTGTTCTTCCAAGGGGCTCTAGGGGGATGATGGTGCACATAGATGAATATGAGAAATGGCTAGGTCCAAAGTGGAGTCATTCTCCAAAAAATGAAGCAGCAGTGGAGTTGATATAATCAGTCTCCAAGTGAGAGATGGTTGGGTGTGGAGTCTGGTTATCTTCTTTATTCAGAGGTATTGCCACATTGGACCCCATTTCGTAATGTGGCAGCAACGCCACCCGTTTATGACTGCCGCCAAGGGGGTCCAGGGGGTGTGGACGATGGTGAGGGATCAGGGCCAACTCCCCTAATGCTAAAATTAGATGTAAAATTTCCTTGTAAAATGTTGTAATTTCATAGTCAATCTGGGCTGTTTAATAGGCGGAAATCTGACGATAGAAATTATGTTTAATTTAGGATTTTTTTTCCCTCGAAGGAAACCCCTCGCTATATATGAGGGAATTGTATTGCATCTATGTAGATGTGTATTCTGGGTGAGAAAGAGAGAGGAGATCGTTTGAGAGTGAAGGGGAATTACAATAAATCCACTATAGGTTGTATCTCTTCATTTTGCTGGATAATATAAAAGGAAGAACTAACTTTTTCTGTATGGATGTAACCCAAATTGGGTGAACCACGTATATCTATGTCTCTCTTGTTTTTATGTGTTTCTGTGTTTATATTTTTGTAATATTTTATGTGTTCCATTGCTTTGTAATATATAATTTTCTAACAATTTATATGTGCTAGAGGTGTATATAACTAGATGATGGTAGTGAAATTGAATGTGTATTTTAGATGATATTTATGTTTATTAGATTGTTATCATCATGATTTTTACTTTTATGAAATAATATTTGTTATAGATTTTGTTTGATGATTATTTATCAAAATTTTATATTTGAAATTACATGCAAAATGTCTTATTAAAAAAAATGCAAAGATTTGTTTATAAATTATAGTGTGATTGAAACTATAATTGTAAAGTTATCATAAACATTTTTCTATTTCTTGGGTAGTTCATTCATATTCTTGCTAACCTAATTAGTAAAATACTTCAATACACACAAGGAAAAATAATTAAAGGTAAACTATTTTAGTTGTTCTAATAATACGAAAAATGCTTACTCATTCAATTTAATATAAAATATTAATATTAATAAATTATTCAAAAATACAATTTAAACAATGAAAAATTAAACTATGGTTGATCTATATGTAAAGATAGAAAACCATTATAGATCCATCTTAATCACAGATTTATGAATCGCTAAAAGAGATTAAATCCTTTGAAATGTACATCATTTTGGTGCTATTTTGGTTCTTTATTTTCTATTGTGGTTTAAATTTATCATTTTCTTTTAATAATACATATGAGTTAAATAATACAATAATCATAATATATTAGATTTAATTTTTTGACAAATAATATATTTGATTATTTCTTAATGAACAACTCAAGAAATATTATTTTTTCCACATACTCATCATGAGATAGTCACTAAAATTCACGATTTGACATTTATCCTAGCTAATGTTACATCATGTTCACAATGATAAAGACATGTCTACTTTAAATCATTTATTTATGAATACATAAAAATAGATTTTTATTTTACCTAATCTAAATAGGAAAGAAAAATGCATCACCATGTCTATTAAAATGTCAAACAAATGCATCTTAATCACCATCACATTATTTATCATTTAATTCTTAGCCATAAAATATTTATTAATTCAACTTTTATGTATAATTACAATTAAAAATAAAAGTCAAAACTCTTCCATTATCCACAACGAAAAAAATTAAAACCTCTCATGCATCCATGTTAGCCCATTTGTTTCTCTTAAGGTCCATAAAATGATGTAATCAACATTTTATACATGCATAAGGCCTCCTTTTAGTTTACATAATGTTGCAAGAACTAGAATTTAAATATAGTAAACATGACTTCAAATGTTTCATGTCAAGAATTTATTCTTACATATTTATACACAATTCTTTCATGGTTAAGGTCCTTGTAGATTTATCACTACATAATTTATATTGATTTTGAAATATACAAGAAGAAAAAGACATGTGAATTGATTAATAAACCAATAGGTATCTAGATCTAGAATAAATATCCAATGTTGTTTCTAAATTCACTATTGTCTCATTTTGGTTATATTCTTCTCATTTTCCTATTTGAGAAGGATTGTGAGCTTGAATCCTTATTGTCATAGATATTGTGCACCATGTTTTAAACTACATTTATATTTATGGAGACATGTTGCATAGTGAAAATAAGGGAGGTTGTTTTACTGTATTAAAAAAACTTTGGTCATGGTTGTAGTAGGCCTTTTAATACACATGTATAACACATATATGATTTTCCTTCTCCATTTTCTATTGCTTTATGAGTTATTTTAGATTGATACTCACAATGTCATTTGAGAAAGGAGATAATATGAGAATAGATTGATATATTAATAAAATATATTTATAAAATGATATTTCATGCTTTGAATTACAATCTTTATATCCACATGTTTATGATGAGATAGTCATTAAAATTCAGGTTTTCACATTTGTCCTACCTAATATTACACCATGTTCACAACAATAAAGACATGCCTAATTTAAATAATTTACTTGTAAATACATAAAAATAGATGTTTATTTTACATAATCTAAATAGAAAATAAAAATGTATCACCAAGTATATTAGGAAGTCAAACAAATGTCCTTTAATGACCATCACATTATTTATCATTTAATTCTTAGCTATAAAATATTAATTAATATAACTTTTATTTATAATTACCATTGAAAAGAAAAGTCTAAACTCTTCCATTATCCATGGTGAAAAAATTAAACCTCTCATGCATCCATGTAAGTCCATTTGTTACTCTTATGGTACGTAAAAAGATGTAATAAGCATTTTATACATTCTTAATACCTCCTTTTAGTTTACATAATGTTGAAAGAACTATAATTTTAATATAGTAAACATGATTTTACCTCTCATGTCAAGAATTTAATATTACATATTAATACACAATTTTTTCATTGGTAAAGTCCTCATAGACTTAGCACTACATGATTTATATTGATTTTGAAATAACCAAGAAAAAGAAACATGTGAACTGAATAATAAACCAATAAGTATCTATATCTAGAATAAATCTTCATTCTTGTTTCCAAATTCCATATTTTCTCATTTTGGATATATTTTTCTCATTTTCCTATTTGAGAAGGATTGCGACCTTGAATACTTATTATCATTGCTATTGTACACGCCGGTTTAAACTGCACTTATATTTATGGGGATGTGTTGCATAGTGAAAATAAGGGAGGTTATTTTACTATATTGAAAAAAATTGACAATGGTTGTAATAGGCCTTTTAGTACACATATATAACACACATATGATTTTCCTTCTCCATTTTTTTGTCATTTTATGAGTTATTTTAGATGGATACTCACATTGTCATTTCAGAAAGGAGACAATATGAGTATATTTAAATTGATATCTTAATAAAATATAGTTATAAATTGATAACTCAAACTTAGAATTACAATCTTTTGATCCATCCCCGTGTATATCCAAATCCTATAGAATAAGTATACTATAAATTAGATTTCAACACACTAAACAAATATGTTAAAATTTTAATTTTTAAATTATAAATTACATAATTTGAAATACATAGTTTTAAGTGTAAAAATGTTTCCACTACAAAATAACGTGTAAAAACGTTTGTGAATCTTACCAATTATATAAAATACCAACAAGAGAAATAAAAAACAATATAATTAGATAAATAAAGAAAAAAATCATGCAACAATAGTATAAATGATGAAATAACAGAAGTACATATCACTCTTCGTTGTCATCACACTGATTATCGTCCTCACTTGGCATGATAATATTGTTGTTCTTAAAAATATGTTTTGATCTAGGTTTGTGTCTTAAAACGAACCACCAATCCCTATCCAACACATCTAGGTAAAAAAAACACTTGGTTGCAGTGTTTGTTGAAAACATAAGGATCCCTAGCTTCATGCCACATCTTTCTAGAGTTTATAGATATTAGCCCACTATCGTGATCTTCCTTTACATTATTCTGGTTGAAGGTGTCCCACCACATGCACCTAAAATTAAAATATTGGAACGAAGAGAAGTCCACTTGAATGATCTCTTGTATCTTTCTGATGTAACCTAACATCCCCTGTATTAGGTTTTGATCGTGGTGGCTAGCACAACTAGATTGGTCGAGCTCAACTTCTACTCCATAGTATTTTGTCATGCATCCATCATTGGCATCCTTTGTGGGAACAAATGCACCTATAAAATAGTGAAAAAACCATAGTGTCATGTGTCTAATAGCCTGAACATAAATAAAAATATAAAATATAGATGTTACAATTCAAAAGGTGAATTATGAAGTTAAAAATGTACATAAATATATTAGTTTTGAGTTGTTGCACCCAATCCCTATGTTTAGCGCATCCTCTTCATCATGCAGGTAATGAACAAGGGGTTAATCCAAGAAAGTTTAAGCCCTTGTATTGTACCAAGGTTAATCTAGAGAAATAAATAAGATAATGGTAAGGTACAAATTTCCTTTAACTCATATGGATAATCTAATGGATTATTTTAGTGGTGAAAATTTCTTTTGTAAAATATATTTGAAAAGTAGATATCACCAAATTAGGATGAGAGAGGATGATGAATGGAACACATGATTCAAAACCAATGATGATTTATATGAGTGGTTGGTTATGCCTTTTGTCTTGGCCAATGTACCTAGTACATTCATAAGACTCATGAATGAGGTCCTTAAGGATTTTATTGGGAAGTTTGTAATTGTATATTTGGATGAAATTCTTGTGTTTGGAAAAACTAGTGAAGAACATTTGAGGTTCTTGAAGTTGGTGTTGAAGAGGTTGCACTCGGAGAAACTCCTAATAAAATTTAAATAATGTCCCTTCATGAATATTGTTGGGTCCCTATAATACTAGTGATTACCCCATTACTATTGTACTTATATCCCTTATTAATATTGTTGTGCCCTATTGCCCCCATATTGTTATTATTATGCCCCATAGAATCCCTCTATTGTTATTTTTGTGGCTTTATATTATTATTGTTAGGTTGGCTGGGTTATATTGTGACTCCTTAGACTCCTATATATAGAAAAGAGGTTTTGTCATTGTATCATCCAAGAATTGTTCATTTATGTAATGTAAAGGAGGTTGCCCCCGCGAAGAGGCTGAATTCTAAGGCGTTGATCTATCTCTTCTATCTTTTCTTGAGCTGGTTTCATAACATTTGGTATCAGAGCTTTGGATTCTAGAGTTTCGCTGCTCTAAACAGGTCATCATGGCATTCTCGCTATAACTTTTTTTCTGCGACGTTTCAGAAGTTGAAAAAAAAACCATTTGAAAAGCCATCGTGCTAAACCTTGGATCCAAATTTCCAAGCATTTTGCGCTATATTTACGGAGATATGATCTAAGGAAGTTGGTCTTTTTGCAGACTCCTGAATTACATTCCAAACAGTTGACCTGGGGAAAATCGTCATAACTTTTTCTCTGAGGATTGGATTGAAATTTCATAAGAAGGCACAGAAAGAGGACAGACTGTAGTTTCTTCTATATATTTTTCAGATCTAAAGGTCGAAACAGTGACTCGTGGCACATCGTACAAGTTCGCTCTACTGAACTAGTCTATAATTAGGTCATTGTGGGAGATTTCGCCTAACTCTTCCTTCGAGAATCCAATTTGTATCAAACTGGTGGCATTGGAAAGAGGCTACAGAGGGCTATCACAGGTCGCAATTTCAGAATTGGATGTTCTGAAAGTACAGAGATATGTCAGAGGCAATATCGAGTTCCTACAAAGTGAAAAAAAAGGTGTGTAGATTCTCTTAAATTTTTGCTTAAGATTGGTTTGAAAATTTATTTTGAAGGAATTCAAAGGGCTAGTAGAGCATTATTATCTGTAACTGACGCCCCGAGGAAAGAAAATGCAAACACCTAGTAAGGAACCTGAAAGCTCTAGCATGATTCATGAAGAAGAGGAAGAAATGCTACATGATATATCAAAAATACAAGAACAAGTGCAACAATTGTCACGCCCACAAAAGTTAACAGAAGCTAAGATAAATGGCGTGGAAGCTAAAATGGATGGCATGGAAGCTAAGATGAATGACATGGAAGCTAAGATGGATAATTTGAAGATAGATTTGAACACAAATTTGAAGACAGGCATGGCAGATTTGAAGATAGATTTGACATATTTTCTACAAGAACTAGTTACTAATGGTGAAAAGGTAGTAAACGAAACTCATGATGTGAACAAAGGAAATGTTAGTCATGATATCATAGACTCTAATGTGGGATTGAAGACCCACCATATTCCAAAAATCGATATGAGGAAGTTTGATGGCAAGGATCCCACAACATGGATATTACAGATGGAGCAATTTTTCGATCTCAATAATGTGCAAAACACAAAAGGTACGTATTGCAACTTTATATTTGGAACCAAATCAGTTTGTATGGTATCAATGGCTTTGCTCTCGTAAACAATTTATTACTTGGGCAATTTTT
>APFE030519607.1:17526-47473 GCA_000404065.3 Pinus taeda
AAATGTTGGTATAAAGGGGCGGGGTGGTTAAGGATGGCCACCAACACTGGAGATGCCTTAGTGCAGTTCCTGAAACTCTTCCCAAAACTGGCAGAACTGAGTCTATCTGCTAGAGGAAAGTGACCTATTGTTTAAAAAAGGGAAACCTTCAACCATAAGGGAGGTCCTATCTCCCGCAATAAAAGGTAAAAACTTCAACCAAAAGGGAAGTCATCAACCTTGATGGTTTTTAAGGATGACCAACAACTTTGGAATGCTTAATGCAATTCCTGGAACTCTTCCAAAACTGGCAAGAAGCTAGAGTCTTCTGCTAGAGGAAGTGTTCTCAATTTTGTTCTCAGAACTCTTCTAAAACTGGCAAGAAGCTGAAGTCTTCTGCTAGAGGAAGTGTTCCAGATTTCCTACTGAAGGCATGTTCACGGACATCTGTGTCTCTGGCTACAACTCTGAAACTGGTGTGGCAGGTTGTGGCTCATGCTCGCTTGATGTTGCTTTGAAGCTTGTAGATGACCATCATTTCCCCCCCTGTCAGATACAAGGTGAGATGATGGAGAAAACTCAACTGAAAGATTGTTCAATATTCTGGAACAAGTTCTGACATGTGTTTGGAATATCTTCTTGGCTGTTGATTCCCATTGCTAAGAAGCGATCCATCCTAGATGAATCTTTGTTCTTGCAAGGTGTTTGTTTCTGAAGCATCTGTTTGAAAATGACTGGTTTTATGACAATGCTTACATGGATGAAGATCAAAACAGTGATCTTTCAAATGGCCAACTCGGTCACAGTGTTGGCATTTTACGATCTGTTGTTGTTGTTGCTGCTGTGGAAGAGGATCAGAGTCTGGAACAGCTGGAGCTGAACTATCATGAGGAGCAGGTGATCTGTCATTAACGAATCCAGCACTCTGAAACTAAATGGGTTTTGAGTAGTCTGGAATATGAAAGGACAAGTCCTTGTCATATCCAAGACCAGTTTTGTGCTTGTTGTGGATACGATGTTCCCAAGGTCTGATGATGGGCTTGGGAAGTGCAGACTGAGTTTCTGCATCTGCATGTACAACTGTTGCTTTATTGGGTACTAAATTTGAATCAACTGTAACATTATTGTCTTGCTGTTTATGGGACTCTATTTCAATATTCTGAACATAAACAGATTCACAATGATGACTCCACTATTGTAATTCTTCCTGCTGTAGCTGAGATTCAAGCTGCAAAAAATCGATCTTTTTCTGTGCATTTTGTAGACAGACCTGAATATCTGTGAGAGAAAATTTGTTGACTTTTAATGTATCATGAGTAGTAGACGACATCAGATTTTTGAGGAACTCTAATACTTCACTGATTCTAGCCATTTTTTTTTTTCAATGTCAGATTTACACCTTACAACTACTACTCAGTGCAGAAAAGTAATACCTACTCACAGTACACAGCAATATCCTTTATACATGTGCAACAAATGATCATAGTTCAACCAACAAGCACCGATTACAATCCATTACATGAAAATAAGAGTTTACTCATGATCAGCATTATGTTCTGACAAAACAACCAACAAAAATTTTCTCCATAAAAGATTACAATCAGCGCACCAAACTCTTTATGCAGCAGTTGAAGCAAGGAATTAATGCACTATAATGAATTTTAAATATAAAGCCACACTGGCGCAGCAGCAACTGCAAACTTGATTGAATCCTTCAAATACTAGAAAGCGCTATCACAGTAGAAATACCAACAGTAAATTTCTCTATTAGATCATCCTCTGTGAGATCAAGAACTTCAGGATCAAATACCAATCCATTTTTGTATACAGACTGCACAATTCACTTGAAGCAAAACTCTCGAGGAATTTTATTTGTTTTCCCAGTGTCCTTCTTGGAATCCGTCTTGACTGCAAAAACCGATGATTTCAAAGGTCTACGATGCAATATTTAATTTGCCTTGAGTTCAAATCACTTGAAGAAAATTTGTCAAGCATTATTTTATTTCTTCAAATCCTAATGCTTCTGAAATATGAAAACCAATGATTTTAATGCATGGACTGATATTCAAAACCTCGATTTTAAAGGTTTTGATTTGTCGTCAACTAAAAGTAAAATTCCCGCAAAGCTAAGATTATTTTATTATTCTAGAAGCTTTATCCATTGTTGTTCTCTTCATAACTTTGAACAGTACAGTACAAACCACTTGAAGAAAATTTCTCAAGAAACTTCATTTGATTAATCTAACTGTCATTTCTTCGAAAGCTAACTTTCTGAAATGCAACAACGGATGATCTTAAAACACAGACTTAAATTCAAAACTTCGATTTCAAAGGCTTCAATTCGAAGGTCTCCTCATGACTTCGAACCAGTACCGATGATCCATGAATTCAAACTTCGAATCACCTGGAAATAAAGCAGTCTCCTAATATGTGTGTAGTTGGGCCGACTCCTTGTACATACTGCAAGCAACAACATCGTCCAATCGAGGATACATGTCTTTTTGCTGCTATAGCAAAGTGCTTAATAATAGTACAACTTGAGCGTTTTCTACCAATCTCAGAGAATTGAACCTTCTCTTGGAAAAACAACAACAATTACCAAAATCTGTTAAACACACACAACCTTCAATGCTCAATTACATGGAAATTTTCATGGAAACCAACTCAATGCATATCATACGGCATTCGCATGTCACTAGTTCCATCAATAATATATTCATGCTGCTTCAAACCTCAACGCAGGAGGCTAAGACAACACACAGGATGCAGAATCATGCTCAAGAAGAATTAACACAACATTGAAAGGAGCCAACACACAATTTCATTTGATTTCTATGCACCATTAAATCCAATCCGCCTCTTCTAGTTGCAAAAAATGTCAGCACGAATGTTCTTGGATCATTCGTCTCTCTCACCTACCTACCCTAGTTGTAACACCTCGACATCTTTCTTTGTCTCTTCAGACTTATCAAGCCTGCACCCTATCTGTTACAACTGTTACCAAGTGCTCAAATAGCTCGAATTTGAATATTATGAGCTTGTATTCTCCGGAGGTGGCTATATGCCCTCTCAGGCCACCCAAGTTAATGAAGGTGTTGGTACCGCTTTTCCTGACAGTAAAACAGATAAGCTAGGCAAAGCTCTTGGATGAGAATTTGAATTTTACAATAGATGGCGTGGATGTCAACAATGTCACCCTTGTTGGGATGGTTTTCAACAAGGAAGAGAGGGTTACTAATGTGTCATTTTATCTCGATGACGGTACAGGGATATTAGAAGTGAAACGATGGGCTAATGACACAATGGAATCTGCAGAAATCGCTGAAGTGCACAATGGTGCATATGTTTGTGTCCAAGGGAATTTAAGGAGCTTTCAGAATGAGAAACTTGTCAATAAGTCCGTCTACCATTTAACTTTTGAGAGTGCACAAATAAATGTTATATAACTGTTGAGAGTGCACAAATAAATGTTACATAACTGCTGAGAGTGCACAAATAAATGGTAATACCATAATACATGATACCGCTTTGATACCATTCAATGTCGAGAACCAGTGGTCGATACCACTAAACGTTAAGTCGATACACCATATATAAACCACATTTGTGTAGGAGAGGTCTCCTGCACCTTTAATTGACCTTCGTTCGACTGTCACGGGACCATAGGTGCCCCCTTCACTACCGCCGTCACCACCAGCACTAGCACCGCTACTGTTGGTGTAGTCTTTAGCAAAGTGGCCAAACTATCCACAGTTTGATGAGACCCAGCCCACGCTGTCGTTGCTTTAACACTTTAATATGCCACTTGGATGCTTGCGTGTCCGTCTGCAATGTTGTTGTTCCCGCGCCTGCTTTGGGTAGCTGAGAATTTAATGGTCCGCAGTTAATGCTCCATCCTTCGCCTCAGCGTTTGATAATATCCTAACCCTAACTTCACTTCTCGATTATTCGGTCATTTGCTGTTTCGCTTGGAGGGTTTTGGAGCTCTGCGCAAAGTGTTTATCGATGGTATTGTTTTGACCTTCTCTGGTTCTGTAATGTGGCTCGATGGTGATGGATTGTATTTGCTCTTGTTCTGATTGTGGGCGGAGGACTCTTTGGTATATTTGTCTGGTTGTTTTCGTCAACACCGTGACTATACTTGTCTCTGACTACTCACTGTAACTCTGGGTAAGTTCCGTTTGTTTACTGTTCTGTTGGGAAGAAAATGCATCCAAGTTCGGGCACGGTCTTGTTTTACTGTATTTAATCTGTTATTTCGCTCCTGGGTTCTTGGATGATGTCTGCTCCTTCTCTGTGTATGAAATCGTGCTTCTGTTCTGGTTCTTGTATGTATTTTTGGCAACAAATTTGTGGTTCCAAATACTGGTGCTGCTTCGCCGTCTGAGCAGGGTTGATGGCAACGCGTGGAAGACTGCTATTACAGGTATGCTCTCATTCTCTGATTCAATTTTTGGTTTCTTTTCATTCCGGGTCTAACCCGTATGCTCCTTTGGTCTTTTAGTTGGCTATCGCGGCTCTGGTCTCGGCTTGGCGGTCTCTTTTCTCATGGCCTCCAGGTAAGGCTCGCATTCCACTATGCTTATCTATTTATTTAATTAGTTGATACCTCAGGTCGAGGGTTTCATACCCTGTACACGACAAACTCTAACGTGTTGTTAATGGGTTGGTTGCAGGTCTCTTGCTGTGGCCTGGAGGGAGCACGTTTTGGTCTTCGGCAATGGTTGATAGCTCGAAAGTCCTGGGTAGGCCTAGAACCTTTGCACATATGCTGTATCTGCTAGTTTGTAGGTCGATTCTGGTAGTGTGCTTGCCTGTGATTTCTCGTGTGAGATATTGCTCATCTATGACGCGGCTCTCTCAGTTCTGGCTTCCGTTTAATAGCCAAACCCTTAAGAGGGTTTCATCTTCTGTTTATTGGTTATTAAACCCTAATGGTGGTTTCGTCTCCTCATGCTCTGTCTAGGATGTTTGATTGACTCTGCTCTGGTTTCGATGGCGATTATTTATGTGTGGAATTCTGTGCTGGTTTCAAAAACGACAATCTATGTAACCCTTAAGGGCCTTTTACTGTTCGTCCCTTTTTGACTGTGTAATATTATTGGTGCTGTACTGTAACTGTGTTTTGAATGAAATATGAGAAGAGGTTTACGATATGTACCTGTATCTTTGATTTCTTGTGATGCTCCGCCGCTGATATTTGATTCTCGCACTGGTTTTTAGCTTGTATGTTGATATCGAATTGTGACCGCAATTCTTGAGTTGTATTCCTGTATGTTGGTCGACAGTAGTTTTGAATTTCACTTTGTTACAATTAATTTACAGTAACATGAAATAATAATACTCGTATGTGGGAGATTAGTTCAACAACTTAGAAAGAAAAACAATGATTGATGGACAGTTTCTGTAGGTACTTAGAATGCTCTGTTTGTTTGATTCTTCAACTTTTCAATTCTTATTCTACTTGAAACAAAAGGAACCTTCCTTTACATCGTTGTCTTGCTTTTATAGCCTCTTTGTACAGTTAAGGCTTGCAGTTTGTCTCTGTCTGTTACAAAAGCAGTTACATGTTTCTGTTCCTACTTTTAAATGTAACTGTTCAGATAATTAAAAGGTTTATAAAAGCAACCAATTGTTATTTTCCTAACTCACATAAACTACCCTTCACCTGGCAATAAAACTAATCAATAAACTTAACTGTAAAGAAATGGAAAGTAAATCTCCTAACTGCTTCTGACTTGTAAAAATAAAAATAAAAAGAAAAATTATTTCCAGCAGAATCTGACAATTTGGTGTCCTACTCATGAACCTATTCGGGGTCTTTCTGTTTCATCATTGGGAGTTGGATGCTCCTGCATCAAGCTCCTGGGGTGAGAAAAGATCATGACTCCTGTTCATGAGTTCTTCCATTGTTGTCCTTGTTCGCTCGATCTGCCTGGCGTCAAGCCATGAGCTGTCCTCTATTGGACGGTTCTTCCACTTGACCAGGTACTGAAAATAATTTTTCCGCCGAGTACGTCTAACTACCTGAGTTTCAAGGATGCCTTCGATCTCAGGGGGCTGGACATAACGCATCTGTTTCTTCCAACTGTCTCTGTCTTCCTGGGTGTTCCGCGTGGATTGTCCTGATTCATCCGTCTTTTCCTCCAATAGTTCGCCTGAATATGGAAACAAATCTGCCACATTGAAAATAGGTGATATGCCTACTCCAGGTGGTAGCTGGATTTCGTAGGCATTCGCTGAAAACTTCCGTAAGATTTTGCAAGGTCCTATTTTCTTGTATTTTAATTTATTGTACATACCTTTAGGAAACCGCTCCTTGCGTAAGTGTACCAGAACTTCATCCCCTACCTCAAAATGGACTTCTCGCCTCCTCAGATCTGCGTGTTCCTTATACTTCAAGTTGCTGTCCTGTAACTTTGCCTTGACTTGTTCATGCAAATCTCGCATAGCATTCGCAAAATCTTCGCCATCCGCACTTCGTCGCTCCTGTAAACCAAGATCCCGAAGCTCATGAACTCCTCGTGAGTGCATGCCATAAAGAATCTGGAAAGGACTGAGACCTGTGCTACGATTCGGCGAATCGTTGTAAGCAAACTCTGCTTGTGCCAGCACTCGGTCCCACATTCTAGAATTTTCTCCGACTAAGTTGCGTAACAGATTTCCTAGACTTCTGTTCACAACTTCTGTTTTCCCATCGGTCTGCGGATGGTAAGCAGAACTGTAGCTTAATTGGGTATTCATTTTCTTCCATAAGGTTCGCCAAAAATGTCCAGTGAACTTTACATCTCTGTCTGATAGGATGGTTGTGGGTAACCCATGTAATCGGACAATCTGGTTAAAAAACAAGTGAGCCACATAAGTAGCATCACTGGTTTTCCGACAAGGTACAAAATGTGCCATTTTCGAGAAACGGTCTACCACTACCATTACCGAATCATACCCTTTCTGTGTCTTAGGCAATCCCAATACAAAATCTAAACTCACAGAATCCCAAGGCCTGCCTGGAATAGGTAATGGCGTGTACAGTCCTGTGTTTTGGCTGTGTCCTTTTGCTAGTTGACACACCTTACTAGTCACAAAACGTTGTACGTCCTGTCTCATTTTCGGCCAAAAGTAAAAGTGACTAAGCTGTTCCAAAGTCTTGTCAATCCCAAAATGTCCAGCCAATCCCCCACTGTGTTTTTCTCGAATGATATTCTACCTCATTGAACAACTGGGGATACACAATTGTCCTCCCTTGAAAAGTAATTTCTCCTGTATATTATAGTCTACCCAAGGACTGTTTCCTCTTATTAAAGGACTCTGGCACACTTCGTAAGCCTCCCTAAAATCTGGGTCTGTCTTATATAGATCCCGTAAATGTTCGAATCCCAAAACCTGCACAGTGCTTTCCTGTAATAATAAATCTTTTCTACTCAATGCGTCGGCTACCTTGCTCGCTTGCCCACTGATATGTTTCAGCACAAAATTAAAGCTTTGTAGGTACTCCACCCATTTAGCGTGTTTATGATTAAGTTTATGCTGCTGCATTACATACTGTAATGCAGAATTATCTGAGAACAGCACAAACTCGTTTCCCAGCAAGTAATGCCTCCAATGTCTTAGTGCCTATACTACTGCGTAAAATTCCTTATTGTAGGAGGAGTACTTTTGCCTACTCTCGTTCAGTTTTTCACTGAAAAACGCCACGGGTCTGTCCTCTTGGCTGAGCACAGCCCCAATTGCTATCCCACTTGCATCACAACGTACCTGAAACAGTTTTTGAAAGTCTGGTAGCCTAAGAATTGGTCTTTCCGTTATTTTCCTCTTCAGTAGCTGAAAGCTCTTTTCTGCCGCTTCTATCCATCGAAAAGGTTGGCTGGCCTTTTTGATGGTATCCAACATAGGAGCACAGATTCTGCTAAAATCTCTAATAAACTTTCTGTAAAAGCTTGCTAATCCATGAAAACTCCTTACCTCGAACAAATTCTTGGGTGACTGCCAATTCACGATTGCTGTCACTTTCTCTGGATCCATTTTCAATTCGTTCTTTGCTATCACGAACCCCAGATAAATCAGTTCTCTCTGCAAAAACGTACACTTCTTCAGATTAATCAATAATTTATTCTACTGTAGTTTCTTAAGCACTCTACGCACATGCCGGAGGTGTTCTTCTCGTGTCTTACTGAAAATCAGTATGTCATCCAAATAAACAATTACAAATTTCCCTATGTATTCCTTTAGCATCTCATTCATGAGTCGCATGAAAGTGCTGGGAGCATTACTTAAACCGAATGGCATGACCAGCCATTCATATAAGCCTTCATTCGTTTTAAAAGCTGTCTTCCATTCGTCTCCCTCACGTATCCATATCTGGTGATATCCACTTTTTAAATCTATCTTGGAAAAGTAAGCTGCCCCACTCAAACAGTCCATCATATCATCCATGCACGGTAACGGAAATCTGTACCGTATGGTGATTTTGTTGATGGCTCTGGAATCAGTGCACATCTGCCATTCTCCTCCCTTTTTGGGGGCGAGAACTGTCGATACAGCACACGGGCTCAAACTTTCTCTGATTAACCCCTTATCCAATAGCTCCTGCCCCTGTTTTCTAATTTCTTCGTTATCTTTGGGGCTCATTCTATAAGCTGCCTTATTCGGTAAGCTAGCTCCTGGTATGAAATCAATATGGTGGCTAATGCTCCTCTTGGGAGGTAGCTTATCCGGCAAGTCGTCTATCACTATATCTGTAAACTCCTCTAACATTTGCTATATTTCTACAGGCAAATCTGTGATTTCTGTGTGTAACACAACTGTCCTAGTCCTCCTTACTACAGCAAAATTCATCTCACTACTTTCAACCTGTTTCAAAAATTGTTTTCCGTTCACAAGTAACGCCTTTGGTTCATTTCCTTCAACTGCCTCTTTCTCCTCTTTGATGGGCACAAGGGTATGTTTAACCCCGTCTTTTTCAAACTTATAACAATTCAACACCCCATCATGTATCACTTTCCTGTCATATTGCCAAGGTCTGCCCAACAAAATGTGGCACACGTCCATTGGCATAATGTCGCAAACAATTCTGTCCTTATAACGCCCAATCTGGAATTCCACTTCACTCTGTTCATCCACCAGCAACTGGTGTCCTTTCTGTAACCACGACACTCAATATGGATTGGGGTGTTCCAGACGTTTCAACCCCAACTTTTCAACCATCTCAACTGACACTAGATTGTCAGTACTCCCGTTATCAATTATCATTTTGCAGCACTTACCTTGTGCTTTACAAACTGTTCTAAACAGAGCCTTCCGTTGTGTTTGTTCAATACTCTCAGCAACTGGTTTCACCAACACCTTATGAAATACTAGAGATTCTCCTGTTTCTGGGGAATTTTCTGCCTCTTGAGGAGGTGCTGCTGCTTCCTCTGGCTGTGCCATATAGGCGCCTCGCTGTCCAGTAGAATCTGTCTCTGGGCACTCAAAAGAGCGGTGCCCCCACTTGTGGCATCTATAACACTGGTATCCAGTTCCCCTTCCGCGACCAGTTCCTCTACCACGCTGAAATGATCTACCACCTCTCATTCCATCTCCTTTCTCTGTCATTCCTGAAGTCTTTGAACTGTTGGCTTCCTCGTTGTTGCTGGCAGTCCGGCCCCTACCATAGGACTAGCCCCTTCCTCTGTTAGACCCACGTCCTCTCCGAGCATTCTGTCTTCGGTTAAGCTTTTCTTCCGCTTTAACTGCACTCTGATATGCCTCCTCTGTATTATTGGGAGACAAAATACTTATCTCGTCTAAAATTTCCATCCTCAGCCCGTTCACATATCTGGCTGTCCTCTCTGCTGTGTCCTCTGTATATCCTGCTCGTAAATTTACTCGGTAAAATTCCTCCGTATATTCCTTCACCATCAGACCCCTTTTTCTCAAGTTCTGAACTTGTCTATGCAACGCAATCTGGTAATCTCTCGGCAGAAATCTGCCCTTCAATTTAGCTACCATCCTTGCCCAGGTCTTTATCAGAGGCTTGTTCAGCCTTTTCCTCTCATTCTGGACACTGTCCCACCACAGTGTGGCGTGTCCCTTCAACTTCGTTGCTGCAAACTTGACCCTACAGTCTTCACTAATTTCTTCGCATTCAAAGTACTTTTCCATCTCGCTAATCCAATCTAACACTACTTCAATCGATAAACTGCCATCATAAGTTGGTAACTCTGGTTTTGGTTTACTATTTGGCAATAACACAGACTTCAACAGTCTTACTTTTGGCGTGTCACCGTCATCTCCTCCTGCTGGTGCTCCCACTTCTTCATCACTCACATCACCTAATTCCGGATCTCTCCTTCTGCCTGCCTCTACTTCTTCTAATCGAGCAGTAAGAATTCTAAGTTCTTCCCTCAACGCCTCATCTGCCATTCTTCGGGCACCTCTGCCTCGTCCTCGTCTGCCTATATCCACTTCTCTCAGATCTCTTCAGCTCAACTTGCTCTGATACCACTCTGATGGGACCCAGCCCACGTTGTCGTTGCTTTAACACTTTAATACGCCACTTGGATGCTTGCGTATCCGTCTGCAATGTTGTTGTTCCCGCGCCTGCTTTGGGTAGCTGAGAATTTAATGGTCCGCAGTTAATGCTCCGTCCTTCGCCTCGGCGTTTGATAATATCCTAACCCTAACTTCACTTCTCGATTATTCGGTCATTTGTTGTTTCGCTTGGAGGGTTTTGGAGCTCTGCGCAAAGTGTTTATCGATGGTATTGTTTTGACCTTCTCTGGTTCTGTAATGTGGCTCGATGGTGATGGATTGTATTTGCTCTTGTTCTGATTGTGGGCGGAGGACTCTTTGGTATATTTGTCTGGTTGTTTTCGTCAACACCGTGATTGTACTCGTCTCTGACTGCTCGCTGTAACTTTGGGTAAGTTCTGTTTGTTTACTGTTCTGTTGGGAAGAAAACACATCCAAGTTCTGGCACAGTCTTGTTTTACTGTATTTAATCTGTTATTTCACTCCTGGGTTCTTGGATGATGTCTGCTCCTTCTCTGTGTATGAAATCGTGCTTCTGTTCTGGTTCTTGTATGTATTTTTGGCAACAAATTTGTGGTTCCAAATACTGGTGCTACTTCGCCGTCCGAGCAGGGTTGATGGCAACGCGTGGAAGACTACTATTACAGGTATGCTCTCATTCTCTGATTCAATTTTTGGTTTCTTTTCATTCCGGGTCTAACCCGTATGCTCCTTTGGTCTTTTAGTTGGCTATGGCGGCTCTGGTCTCGGCTTGGCGGTCTCTTTTCTCACGGCCTCCAGGTAAGGCTCGCATTCCACTATGCTTATTTGTTTATTTAATTAGTTGATACCTCAAGTCGAGGGTTTCATACCCTGTACACGACAAACTCTAACGTGTTGTTAATGGGTTGGTTGTAGGTCTCTTGCTGTGGCCTGGAGGGCGCACGTTTTGGTCTTCGGCAATGGTTGATAGCTCAAAAGTCCTGGGTAGGCCTGGAACCTTTGCGCATATGCTGTATCTGCTAGTTTGTAAGTCAAGTCTGGTAGTGTGCTTGCCTGTGATTTCTCGTGTGAGATATTGCTCATCTATGACGCGACTCTCTCAGTTCTAGCTTCAGTTTAATAGCCAAACCCTTACGAGGGTTTCGTCTTCTGTTTGTTGGTTATTAAACCCTAACGAGGGTTTTGCTTCCTCATGCTCTGTCTAGGATGTTTGATTGACTCTGCTCTGGTTTCGATGGCGATTATTTATGTGTGGAATTCTGTGCTGGTTTCGAAAACGACAATCTATGTAACCCTTAAGGGCCTTTTACTGTTCGTCCCTTTTTGACTGTGTAATATTATTTGTGTTGTACTGTAACTGTGTTTTGAATGAAATATGAGAAGAGGTTTACGATATGTACCTGTATCTTTGATTTCTTGTGATGCTCCGCCGCTGATATTTGATTCTCGCACTGGTTATTAGCTTGTATGTTGATATCGAATTGTGACCGCGATTCTTGATTTGTATTCCTGTTTGTTGGTCGACAGTAGTTTCGAATTTCACTTTGTTACAATTAATTTACAGTAACATGAAATAATAATACTCGTATGTGGGAGATTAGTTCAACAACTTAGAAAGAAAAACAATGATTGATGGACAGTTTCTGTAGGTACTTAGAATGCTCTGTTTGTTTGATTCTTCAACTTTTCAATTCTTATTCTACTTGAAACAAAAGGAACCTTCCTTTACATCGTTGTCTTGCTTTTATAGCCTCTTTGTACAGTTAAGGCTTGCAGTTTGTCTCTGTCTGTTACAAAAGCAGTTATGTGTTTCTGTTCCTACTTTTAAATGTAATTGTTCAGATAATTAAAAGGTTTATAAAAGCAACCAATTGTTATTTTTCTAACTCACATAAACTACCCTTCACTTGGCAATAAAACTAATCAATAAACTTAACTGTAAAGAACTGGAAAGTAAATCTCCTAACTGGTTCTGACTTGTAAAAATAAAAATAAAAAGAAAAATTATTTCCAGCAGAATCTGACAATTTGGTGTCCTGCTTGTGAACCTGTTCGGGGTCTTTCTGTTTCATCATTGGGAGCTGGATGCTCCTGCATCACAGTTGTAACAACTTCAACCATTCAGCAGAATGAGGTCTCGGTTTGGGTTGAGTGTTCTCTGTCATTTGTTCGATGACACATGATATGAGCACAGGAAGGAACCAAATATCGGCAGCGAATTCCTCAGTTCCTTATCTAATGGCTGGAGTGGGTGTCATGCTCAGTCTCATAAGAGTGACGCGGTATTATACAACATTATTAACAATGTTGTGTTTATGGTGCGTGGGATGGAGACCCGAGGAATGGCGGTAAGATTAGATTGAATGTAATAGCGTTTTGTATGCAGAGAATAATAATGAATAGCAGGTGGAGTAGTGTTAGGAGCAGAGAATAATAGTGAATAGTGCGTTTAGACCAGTGGAAGCGTCAGAGCTGCCAGGCTAGCTCGTTTGCATAGGATTCAGTGTCAGAATAGGGAGTTACAAAGCAAAGTGAAGCCAAAAATGGCGTTGGAGAAATGACAGAGGTTGCAGCTAGAATTTAGTTGAGAAAATATTCCTAAAATGATCTGCACATAAGGGCCATAAAACAAATGGCTCAAGATAATTATGCAGGGCAGGAATACGCCTGCTCTGGTATCATGTTAAACACACATGGGGAGCAAGAAAGATATAAATGATAAAGCATGCAATACAATTTTTATTCACAAATGATACATATTTATAGTACATGTGGTGACCGTTGGGATTCACATCCCAAGGTCCCTTGGACTGCTTAGTCTCTTTAGCTTCCACACTAACCCATTTAAGATTAGGTGTCCAACAAATAAAAATAAAAATCAACATATCCTCATTCACCTTAAGTTGAAATAAAAAGCATTAGGCAATAATTTTATATCTAAAAAAATTAGTATATTTTCATTTCCTAGAGAGGTGTAGTTTATTTAATTTGATATATAAGATTTTAAAATATCAATAACAAAGAAAAATTTAATGTGGGTTATAAATAAAGTATTTGAATAAACAGGGCGAGTAAAAAAAATCAACATTAAAGAATATGAGGGTCATGTTTTAACATTTTAGTATGGAGAACTTAAATTGTAAATGAAATATTTCAGTGTCAACTACATAGATATTATACCAGACTAGATCCATCTTAAGTTTGGATCAAATCTCTTTTCATTCCAAAAAACACTTGCATCTCAAAAAATTTGATTCCTCTAAAAACTTAGTAAATCGCGAATAGTCATATAAACAATTTTTGAAATCTATTTTTGTTTAATTTTTATTTATAACAGTAATTTTATTACTTCTTGTTATTTTCTTGTTATTTTATTATGATTTTTTTTGTTTCACGCCATTTTATTAATCTATAAATTTTAAGCTCTCAATTTTTCTAAATACAACTTAAACAAATCTATTTTATCTTTTTACGACTTTTAAAACTATTTTATAATTATAAAATATACATACATATTTATTTCTTATATATTTATTATCGCAAAAAAATAACTCTTTTTATCATTTCTATTTCTTATTTTTGTTCTTATTATTTAGAAAAATGTAAATTTATCTTGACACGAATAAAAAATTTAACTCTTTTATCATTTATATTTCTTATTTTATTTTTGTTTGTTATTATTTAGAAAAAATAAAATTTATCTTGAAACAAATAAAACTCGGTGGAAATTTATTTTATCATTGTCATTGCTCATTAAATTAGAAATAATACATCCAAACTCTAATCTAAAACTTTTGTCTTCACCAAGAGGACCAGAGTTGGAGTTGGATAGTGGAGTTCATTTTTTTTCTCCATAATCTCCCCCACAAAGGAAATTTCCATTTTAATATAATAATCAATAACGAATTTTTTTAAATTTTTAAGTTTGGTATACTTATTAACTAATTAAAAATATGTGTTTTTGTTTACTCGTTTAGGAGGGGAAAACTAAATCACTGACACAACTATATAGCTTTTTTTAATATTATTATAATGTGGAAAATAATATAGAAAAATAAATTCATAAATATTTTATTAGAACGAGAATTATTATTATGGTTATATCTATATCTATTTCTAGTTTAATTCGCAAGTTATTATTTAATGGAAGTAAAACACAAAATTTAAATATGAACTTGTAAAGCTAAGGGAGACTCCCTTGAATTTGTCTTCAAATTTCTATTTTTTTCCAAGTCTTAAAACACATGTTTGTGATCTTTTGAGCTATCGGTGGCACCTTGTTTTTCAGTTAAAGCATAATTTTTTTTTATGGAGATTCACTTCTCTTTGCCAAAAAATTTCCTATTGCCTTTACTTATTAGTAAAAGTCCACTATTTGGAGATATATGTTATACCAACCTTGATTTATACTAGTATCAAGTTCCCATTGTCTCACATTTTCCTCATTCTCCTCAACCTAAACGAATTATATGTCCATCTTCATTTTTGTTTCTATGACATTCATTTCATTCCTAGGACTATGTTCCTAATAGATTGCTAGTGATTTCTTTGCATTTTGTTCTGCTTGAATTCATGAATGACTTGATGCCCATGCCAACCACGATGAACCTTATCAATTGTAATACAAGGTACGGTTGTAGGTAAACACATAGTGGGAATGATGAGACGGTGGGACCAAGGGGGAAGGAACCACTAAGTATTTCATTGAGAAAATAACTTTCATCGAGATTGGTGCAAGCTTAACATAGGAATTCAATAAATTCATTCGACCCTCTAAATCATTAGGATGGAAGAGACTAGGAATAGACTAGATTTTCCCAAAAACTAGATGAAAAGTAAATGCCAGGAGTCAACCAATATTGTAAACCTATTGAAGGAATAGGAAGGAAAAGACTAGGTGTTGGAAATGTAACTAGTTTCAGTCTTCATAATTGTTATTGTACTCATTTCAATATGTATCTTATGTAACAAATAAAAGAAGAAAGAAAAAAATAGTATTTTAAAGCATGGGTTTAATGCTCCTTATTGATGGTCTTCTAGGTAAAATCATGTTCTTCATGCTTATAGGTTTTGTTAGGTCATAAGATATATTGTCATAAGTCAAGAGAGTTAACATCATGATTGTAAGACCATTCTCGGCAAGGTGTACCTTGTAAAAAAAATTATTCTAAGTCTAAAATGTCCTCGAAACCTCCAAAGTACAAGTTATCCCTACAAGCTACCAGTAGGCCTAAAGAAGATAATTTGACCCCTTGTAAAGGCTATAAATACAAGGATACTTGACATCATTTAACACACTCACACACACAATTTCGAGCTCTCGAGAAATAGTTCAATCTGAAGTTGGGGAGACCAAGAAGGCTAGAGCGAAGATCAAGGAAGCAAAATAAGTATTGGATATTTGTTTTTAGGATCTATCTCTCTCACACATGCAAATAACTAGGGTTTTACATCTTCAACAAAGGCCAAAATTATAGATCCAAGTTGCAAGAGATCAAGCTGCATAATCAAGTTGTTGGAAGAGCAGATATTCTAATGTGATTTCATTGACCTTGGGAGACATTGTCTTTCTCAAAGGAGGATCTCTTGAAGAACTCTCTTGTGGGAGAATTAGGGTTTCTGTAGTAGCTATAGGATCAAAGTTGCAAGATGAAGTTGCAGGATCAAAGTTGGGGGCCGAAGTTGTAGCCAGAAATTGTCTGATGCAGGAATGAACCTTGTTAATATGATATACTTGAAAGATCTTCTTGAAGGGTTGACTTAGTACTTGGAGGAGTACTTAGTCTAGGGTTTGGGTCTTGGTTGTCTCATTTGAAGCAGATTTTATACGAAGAGAAAAGATTTTCTAGGTCTTTCCCTGGCTTAGAGCCTAATTTTTGTGTCCATTGTGTTTATTATTTTGCTCTTGATAATTTTTTGATGAAGAAGATCTAATAAATAAAAACACAAGAAGATAAATAAATTTCACAAGAAATTATTAAGGTTAAGGAAAATCTAAATTAATAGCTACCATATTACATTTCCAGCATGGTATAAGAGCTAAGGTGAATAAGAGAAGTCAACTGAGAATATCATCTTGTGGACACAAAGAAGGATTTTCCAAGGGGAATGACTTGCAGAAGGATCAAAATCTTATTGAAAGAATAAATAAGACTACTTCAAGCTCTTGTCAAAGGAAATCTTGAAAAGGAAGATCACAAGAAGGCTCATTGGAAGATAGTTTTGAAGGAGGCATCAAGGAATGATTCATCACTCTTTGAAGTTGTTATTGATGGTATCATAGAAGACATGTTTATAGGACTTCATTAAAGTACAATTGAAGATCTTGAAAGCATCAAGATAGTTGGAGACATCATCCAAGAAGGATAGACTCTTGGTTTACAGGTAAGTATCATATCATTACTCTATGTCTGAATCTAAAGGTCATATGGTTCTTTCTGCAAGGAAATAAATAATCTCATTGGCTCAAACAATTTCCTAGAATGGAAGAAATTGATATTTGATTTGGGACTTACGGAACATGAAGTAATGGAATATGTCCTCGATGAAGTTGATGAACCTAGCAAAGAGAAGACTTGATAGATAGCCAATTACAAGAAAGGAGAATTTAGGGAAGAAAGGATCATTATGGAATCCATTAAGGATCATCTTGTTCCATTTGTTTCTAATTTGAAGACTTGTAGGGCTATGTATGACAAGCTAGTAAATTTGTACTCTATAAGCACTTCAGGTCAAAAGGTTTCTTTGAGAAACCAACCATACAAAATAAATAAATTGAAGGATGAAGACATTGAGTCCTACCTAATGAATATTTTATGAATAAGAGATCAGTTGTATCAGCTTGGGGAGACAATTTATAACTCTAATATGACCATTTGTATTTTGAATGCCTTGCCGCCATAATGGAGCAATTTTGCAACTAGCATTTACTCTAAGAAAGACTCTATTCCTTTTGATGAGTTATGGGCTCAATGCATCTTGGAAGAGACTAGTATCAAGGAAAAGGATGACATTAAATCAAATGAACAATCTCAAGCCTTTTGCAAGAACCAAGAAGCTGACGAGGGGAAACTTTGGAAAGTCCAAGAAGAAGCTAGATATGCCTAAGGTTCAATGTTTTGGCTGCAATGAATTTGGACAATTTAAGAGGGATTGTTCAAATAAACAAAACAACAAAAGAAAGGAAACAAGTGAAGCTCACATAACTAAGAAAGGGGAGAATATGAGAAGAAGTTGAAGAAAGAAGATGTAAAAGATATTTACTATTGCAGAAGAAATATTCTCTGTTAGGTTCATTATGAAAATTATCTGTCATTTAGAATAGCATTCGTTTTTGTTTACTCTAGAAGGTTTTTGTTGTAAAATCATGGCAATGGACATCATATATAGTAGCATGTGTTAGTAGAAAGATTTAGAGTCTACTTGATCAAGTTGCTTTGTAGAAATCATTTAATCTTTAAAATTGAGAAGATTAAACAATTGTGCATGTTATAGCTCATCCATGCATTTTTTAACATAATGTTAGAGGTAGTCATTTTTCTAAGGTGGATCAACATGATCCTATAATAACCATGATTTTGGAAGGTTCTTGGAAGAAGCATTATAACAAGGTTAGCATGTATTCCACATAATATGGAAACAATACTCTTGAATGGTGAAGGAATGTAGTTGGTCAAGTTGAAGAACAAATAGCTAAACAATTGTATGAAATATTAGGAATTCATTTTTGAAGTAACTCTTGGGTAGGATTCATGCAGAATCCTATAAATGAAGTCAATCATAAATCATGCCCCATGGATATATAATTTGATTTTATAATGCCTCAAAGATAAATTTGACTTACTCTAGAATAGATAAAAGAATTGAGTCTTTCTCACTAGAATATATTTAATGGTGATCAACATATAATATAGCATTCAGAAGAAAATTGTAACTTGGTATCAAGTTCAATCCTCCTCGGAAACTCTGATGCATGAAGGAAGACTCTTATGAGGATGTTAATGTTTTGATGAGAAGGTCATCATGATAAGGTAAGTATCTCTTGTTGGTTATCTAGTTAATTTTATTTTTTTTACTTGGAAGAATATTGGAGGAATATATGGCGAATGTTAAGGCAGACTCAACATATCATTTTGGAAATTATGAAGTCAAGAACTCTGATGCATGAAGGAAGACTCTTATGAGGATGTTAATGTTTTGATTAGAAGGTCATCATGATAAGGTAAGTATCTCTTGTTGGTTATCTAGTTAATTTTTTTTTTTTACTTGGAAGAATATTGGAGGAATATATGGCGAATGTTAAGGCAAACTCAACATATCATTTTGGAAATTATGAAGTCAAGATGTTCTCGTCTTGGGTTCAAAAAGTAGAAATGCAAGAAGACAACCTGAAGTTCAAATTCGTACAAAGAAGATCACTTTCATGAGGAAGTTATGATTAGCTTGAAGATTAGTAAGGCTCAATATAATGCCTTCAATAATGGCAAAATGGAAGTGATGTACAAGATTAATCTTGTCACAAAATGAAAGGAAGAAGATGGCTCAATGATACCCAATAAAGAAGAAAGCTCAATATAATAAGACACGAAGGAAAGAGGGAGCCATGCAGCCATCTCTACAAAGTACAGGTAGTTGGTATTCTTATGGAAACAAACTAAAGAGCTTGTGGTTATGACATCTCATATTAGACATAAGTTAGGGTTCTCCTCTATATTTTAGAGAGAGAAAATCAGTTTCCTTAAATAAGAGCAAAGATCTATTTCCTAATTAAGAGGGAAAAGGGATATCCATTTTGGTTGAAAGGGAGTGATGATAAACATTACTTGTACATTCTCTTCTTCATGTATCATAGACGTAAATAAAAAACACCAATTTTTATTACCAAACACATAAAAACAACATATGGAAAAACAAGGTCCATGCTAGACCAGGCCTGAATTGTAGTTTTGGGGAACGAAATTATTTATTTATTATTTTTCTTTATTAGTATGTAGATTGTTCTTTCATTCCCTAGTGGAGTTGGTTCCGTTCTCAATGCAAAAATGTGCTTAATATATCTAAAGCCAAATTTTCTAATCAACATTAAAATTGACTCTGGCCTTACCTATTTTAAAATAAAATAAAAGCCCTTATGCAGGAGTATTATGGAATCCAACAAAGATTCTTGCATCTAAGTTTATTTATTTATTAAGATGGCAACTGTAAATATATTTATTAACTTGGAAACGGTAAATATAGAACAATATTTCATGCACCAGAGGGCGGGGCATCTGGCATAGCACCAGAGTTGCAAAGGCCAGAGGGAGAAGCAGAGTGAAAGCAAGAGTGCGCATTAGGTCACGGCGGGAAGAGCAGAGAAGGGTATTGAAGGCCTCTTGCACACCGCCGAGTAACTGGAGCTCCTCTTCTCCTCTTTCCATGGCTTTTGCTTTGACGGCGGATATCTATTGGAAACCCTGAACCCTTAACAAATTGTTGCCCCTACTCCTCCCTCGTGGAATTATTTTATGGGACGACTGTAGATCTTCAAATTTTCGCTTCTTTAACGTCTGGTAGGAGCACTGGAGCGTGGAATCTTTTATTATTTATGGAAATTTGACTTTTCATGACTAGATTGTTTGTCCGCACTTATTTGTCTGTGTTGGGCTGTGAATTTTTCCCGCCGTATATGGATTTAATCTAAAATAGCGTGTGAAATCTGACATCAAAATGAAACCTATTTTTTATTCTTTCAGTTTTGTCTTGAAGTTTCTGGGTGGCTTGCATAATTCCAAAACTTTTGACATGAGAGGTGCATAATTGGTTGAGAAACTAAACTTTAAAACTGTCATAGTGTTTCGTTCAATTATTTAAAAATAAATAATTTAAATAAGTACTGGGAGTGTATTTTGGAATAAGATTTTGAAATTAAATTTAATTAGTAAATAGAACGGTAGGAATTTGGTATAAGATTTTTGAAATTAAATTCAAGTATTAATAATTATTAAATAACAATAAGAATAAGAATCACTGTACATGTTTATTTAAAAAATAAAAATAAAAAATAATTTAATTATTATAATTATGAGAACTCACTGTATATGTTTATTTAAAAATAAAAATAAAAATAATTTAATTATTAATAATTTGAGTACATAGGAACAACTTGAATTTTTTAAATAATAATTAAAGAGAATTGAAATTTACTCAGATTTTTCATTTTCATTAAAAAGATATAGTTGTCCCAAAACTTTCTGTCTCAGTATGAATAGATGTTATGAAATAATATTACATTTAAAAATAATAAAATAATACTTAAAATTAACAAAATTAAAAATAACAATAATATTAGCCATAATTAAAATACTTCAATTTGTACTTTAATATTATATAATTTTATATACATATAGAGAGTCTGAAATTGGAAAAAAAAATGTATTTTTAACATAAAGAAAAATGTAATCTCTTCCATACTTACTATGGAAACGATCAAAAAAAATATTTTTTTTAGTACAAGAAAGAAAGTAAATTTTTTATTACTTCATATGGAAATGATAGGACGAAATAATATTATTGATATTATGTAATTCATTCTCCATTCAGTTTATATGTGATATTTAAAACAAAAAATATTTTACTGTAAATTATTTTAATGTTCATATTAAATAATATTAGTACAATCACATTAAAAATATTAATATGGTTGATATAGTCTAAGATTATAAATATAACAAAAAAATGTTATTGGTGGGCAAGAATCTAATTTTTTTTAATTTATTAAAAGTCAATACAACCTAAACTTTGTAACACACTTAAAACTAAGCATATGTTGAGCATATTCCCTTGAGAATAAATCTATGTTGTCAATTAAAAAAAAAAAAAAAAAAAATCAAAAAATCTTAATCATCCACCTTCAGTTGAAATAAAAAGTATTTGGCAATAATTTTATATATAGAAAAATAAAGTACTTTAAAGTAAAAAATTATTATATTTTCATTTCTCATGGAGGTATAATTTATTTAATTTGATATATAAGATTTTAAAAATATCAATAACAAAGAAAAGTTCAATGTGGGTTATAAATAAAATATATCAATAAGCAGTTTGAGTAAAAAAATTAACATTAAAAAATATGAGAGCCATGTTTTAACATTTTAATATGGAGAAATTGAATTATAGATAAAATATTTCAATGTCAACTACATATATATTATACCAGTGTAGAATCATCTTAAGTCCACACCAAATCTCTTTTCATTCCAAAAAAAACTTGCATCTCAAGAGATTTGATTCCTCTTAAAAATTGGTAAATCTATATCAAATTCTATTTTTATTTATAATATTCATTTTTTTTATTATTATTATTATTTTATTATGATTTTTTTTTTTCCTCCCATTTTTATGAAGTTATGAATTTTAAGCTCTCATTTTTCTAAATATAACTTAATCAAATCTATTTTATCTTCTAACTTCTTTTAAAACTATTTTCTAATTATAAACAATCCATCCATAACTATAATTTATGTTTATTTCTTATATATTATCAAAACAAATTACACCCTCTTTATTATTTATATTTTCTTACTTTTGTTCGTTATTATTTAAGAAAATCTAAAATTCTCTTTATCTAACGCAAATAAAATATAATCAAGATTTATTTAGCTGATCTTTCTTATTTTTCTTTAAACTCCCTTATAATTAGAAATACTACATCCAAACTATAATATAGTATATATATAATTCTATTTCTAATTTTTATTTATTATAATTTATGGAAAGGTGCACTTTCTCTTTACCTAATACAAACCCTAGACTAAGTTTTTGCCTTTACCAATCAACTAATTTAGCCATGGTCTAAATTTCCCCAAAGGATAAGAGTTGGATAGTGGAGTTCAATTTTTTTCTCCATACTCTCCTCCAAAAAAAAATTGATATAATAATCAACAAGGGAGCCACTGTGGTAGCGGTAGTACCTACTGGAGAGAGTTTTAATAGTCTTTGGTTGTTTTCATCCTTCATTAACCATTCCTGCCTCCCGAACTCTTGCAAGCGGTTTGTAGGAAGCGCCATGTTTATTCATGCGTCCAAGCCCATCGAGAGAGGATAAGAGATCACCACTCCTTACTTGGATCCCCTCCTTCCCTTCCTACAGTGCCAAGCCAGGTGCAAGTACTGGGGTTTCAAGTGCAAGTGTCGGAGATGCGTTTTGGAGCACTCTCTAAGGACATCTATGAAGCCTATAATTACTGCACGGTTTGAGCAAATGCATCACCAAGCAGAGGAGGAATTGATGGCTATAAGGTCTGATCAAAAACCTATTGATGTGGATCTTCCAGAATGCACAGAATTCACAGAGCTTGCTTTAGAGGTAGAGAAGTTCATTGGGAGATCCCAATTATCTGAAGAAGAGAATAACTAGATTCATGCATCTTTTATGTCTTCATACCTAGCAAGAGCATAGTCCAAAAACTTTTCACCCATCATCTTCAATAGCTATCATCCTTTAAAGCTTATGGTGGCCATTCAAAGAACTAATCCTTCGGACTTTCGAAAGTTCAACCTGGCAATGTGGTTGTTGAAGAACTGTGAACCTTGCGCAGGGGATGAAAATGAAGCATTAATTAGGTAGTACGTATCTGAGTAGGTTAGAGAGGCATGCATCAGTGTGTTTGGTAGACACTTTGAAGATGCTTTCCAAGCACTTGTCCTCCATTATATAAATGAACAGGCTGAAGAAATTGTGCCTGTCATCAAGTGTGTACACGGACTACTGTAAAAGGACACCACCCTTTTCCCGGCCACTTCAGGGTCATATTCGATCTGCAAGACGTTTGGCATAGGCATATTTTGTTTGAAACATTCTAAGTGATTAGTTAAATCATGATATCCTTGTTATGTGACAAATATAAGAAGTTAAACTAAGGTTGAATACAATACTCAAATGGCTTTCAAATTTTCTGTTCAGTGTTTAGCATTGATGCCCTGATTTGATATGGATAATTGTTTAGCATGGATGAACGTTGAATACAATGCTCAAATGGTTTTGAAATCTTTTATTTGGTGTGTTTGGCATTGATACCCTATTTTGACGTGGACAATTGTTTGGCATGGATGAACGCTGGTATATTTTTATAGGCAGATGAAGGAATGTAAAGTGTAAATTTTAGTAGGGTAAATTATACATTTACAAAGCAGTATGGGCCGGACTTGGATTTGTCATATACTCTAAGGAGGTGATTAATCTCTATAGCTATGCAGTATTTAATGCTACTACATATCCTATTCTATATAGGATACGATATGATACCATATGATGTTGTTAGAATGACTGTTGTGCATGTTTAATGCTACTACATGTGGGATATAGGTTATTAGAATCTGACTGTTGTGCATAGTATATAGGTTCAAATTTGATGGTCTGCGTACCACATCCAACAACAGGCCAATATTACTCACCATTCAAAGATACCAAATAAAAGGATGTAGCATGTATTTAATTTTGAAATAGAACGATCCAGACATTTCTGACTTTACTTAGGTAATTCAGACTTTTACTAAATAGTTATGTTAGTTATATATATATGTTATCATTATGTTTAAATTACTATTATTTTTATACTCTATTCCAATTTGTTATGATATTTGTAATGTTTAGTTTTGTTGTTGATATTATAATTAAATGGTATCACAAGTCCAAACAGAGTAATATACACGGTTAACATTTCTTTTATATGATGTAAATGCTTGAAATAGTAGTTATATTCTTCCTCGCCAATCACCAATGCTCTAAGACTAATTTAATGTGTCTGATACTCATTTCACCACATTATTCTTCATTAGAAATTCCACAAAATGCTATTTTTAATTAGCAGATGTTGGTGAATGAGGAAATATTAAATTTGAAGTTTGGAGGAGATATTTTGAGAAGTCTCAAGACAAAAGAGATCATATGTACAAAACGGTCCAGACAAAAAAATTACACTTCATCTTACAGTCAATAATTCCCTGGCCGACTGATATCATACAGAGGGATATCATACAGAGGTTGAATGACAAATAAGGGTGAAAACAATTGCCTTTGTTTATTAAGAAAAAACTGGAATTTTTTTTACTTTCACAAAATTATACACTGGAAGAAGCTTTACAACTTGTTTGGCTCTATTGACTTCACATGTTTCTAATTATAAATTATATTACTATACATTTTATTGATAAATATGTATCAGAATTAATAAAAATTATAAACATGGTGGACATAACTTTTGGAAAAATGGTTCACGCTTCTGGCGTTAATGTGATCTGTCAACCACTCATCCATAGTGAAAAACATCAACATGCATGTCTACTAGATGTAACCAGATGTCACCAACATGGTTCAAACAGACTTCAACATTTGTTCATGTTACCTCATGGCGCAAACACTTGCATTGCATGCATATATAAGAAAATTCAAATTTCTGTCACTGATGATAGAAGAAGGTGTTTCAAGATGAACTATAACCAGATGCACGAGTATTCAAAAGACCTATAAAATTATTATACACCAAAAAGTTGTTGAAATTTTTTAATATTGATTACATGTGTGACTCCTCTGTGACCTCATCTTTGGATAGATTCAGTCTTATTTGAAACAAATCAAGCTCTGTTTGGCCCACTAATTAGGGTGGTTCTGAGACATTTACAACAAATATGCATGATTGCAGTGGCATGGTCGTGGTGGAGTTGAAGGCTTGATACCAATTGTCTTCTGTGCAAAAATCTTGTGACTGGTATTCTTCCGGCCTCCTTTGAAGATTGAGTAGAAGCGATTAAAGGAAAACTTCACAATAGTGTGGCCTTATTGTCTAATCTCTGCAGTTGTGAATATTCATCCTGGGAGGCCTTCTATCTGAAACATTTGGCATTGCATTCTCCAGTATTGCGAATTCACAAAGTCTTGAAATTGATCAATGAAGTTTCATCCTAGGGCAACTTTTGATCTCGGTCCTGAGGTACAACAGTGAGGGTTTTGCTTGTTAAGACATTATGATCACCCTAAAGCAACAGTTCTTCTTGAAGTCCACAATTCTGAGCATAGGGACCTAATTACATTAACCTCTATGGTAGTCTTTAGGACATATATATATTTCTTCCTGTACATGCATCTATTTTTGTGTAGAGTTGACCTCTAGGCATCAACGAAGCAATAAACTTGTTGCCTATGGTTTGAAGCCTTGAATCAGCAATGCCTACTTGAAGATTAGTGTCACTATTGACAAGGATCCTGGTATCATTTGGGATTGCACACCTCATATAGGAGTAACTTAACACGTGTATGTTTTAATGATGTGAATCATGCTTCTTATGCCCTAGATATTAATGCTTAGAGCTATGGGATATACATTCATCCTTGTCATAATTACTCCTGCATTAATGTAGTTTTATTACAGATTGATTGCTTTTACTGACTATTTGAAGTTCAAAAATCTTGGTGTTATGGGACAAACTTGGAATAAACTTCAAACCAACTAAATCTGAGAAGTATAACATGTATTACTCCAATGACAAAATTAATGTCAGGATTACAACGAATAGATTTTGGTTAGTTAAATGAAGAAATATGCTAATTTTAAAGCCAACATTAAAACATAACATTTTATGTTAAATACTTTCCGCATATATTTGGTATGCTTTTTGACATTATTTAGTATGCTTTGCCTCATGATAGTGTGCTTCCATGTGCCCTGCATGTGTATGTGACTGTCGGCATGTGGTTGTTGGCACGTTGTCCAGCCAACTACCTGTGGCCAGGACATGATAAAGGCGAGTAGATGCAGTTTCCTGTAGAAGAACAATGAATTCGATGGCCAAAAGATAGATATCATCCATGGCGGTTCTCTTGCAGAAAAAAGCCCTTGGGTTTTCCACAAAACTCAAAGGTGATTCAAGTTTATAGTAGGCAAGTGACGTTTCAAATCCTGTAGATTCACCCATGGAAGAGAAGAACTGAGGCATCCTCTCCCAAATTTTCAATGAATTGGTGCTCGAAATAGGAAATTCACAGAACTTGGAATTCAAAGCGACTCTGTGGAAATGCTTTGGTGCCGAGGGACAACGACTTCTTTTTCTTTATATCTGCCTCTTCATGTGGTCTGGTTTTTCCACTTATTTTATTGCAAGAAACCTGGATGTTGTTTGATTTTTGTCCTTAATCTGTGGTTTGGACCTTAATTTCAATGCTTCTGGGACGTGTACGAATCGTGAAAATGAAACCCTAGTCTGATTGAATTTTCAGATTTTATTACTATTTTGTTGATTTTTATTTGTTCTTAATGAATAGTTATGTGAAATGTAGGTGAGAACAACCTGCTAAAGGGAAACAGTTCGTTGTTATTGCTTCTGCCTTACTTTTGTAGGGGCTCTGCTTTCAAGATGTTTCTCCCTTCACTCATTCTTTCATTAATTAGGTAAATGGAAATTTTCCTCCTTTCCCTTACCTTTTTTGATTGTTATCATACGCATCAAGAAACATAACCTTTAAAAATATAAAAGCTAGTGATAAGCTTTAAAGAATCGCCATAGTCATGAATCTAATCAAGAAAACCCTCAATATGCATTTTGACAAAAAGTAATATGGTAATCAGCTTTACATAAGATAAAAGATATGATGCACTATGGAATCTATAAAATACATGACCATTGACTAAGAAAGAAGCTCCAGGCAAGCATAAAATCTTAGAGCTTTAAACTGCCAATCTGTTTACTGAATCAAGAAACAATAAACTTACAACAAATTGTAAAAAGCAAAAATTTGTAAGCAAAAGACGTTGCAGGATCTGTATGTTTAATGACCAGTATTTTTTTCTACTAACTTTCCCTTTACTTCATCAAAGAATGCGACCCGACGACTATTATTTCATGGTTTTTCTCCTGGCAGGAAAAACGAGCACCTACTCTTGGTTGATGATGACATGTACGAAGAGTAATAATAGAGGAGTGATCGCAGTTTGTCTTCCAGCCTGTAGGTATTTGATTATGGCCAGTGGGTTTCCTTTTCCTTCTGTTCCATGGTACAGAACAAATGTGGCCAAATTATCTGGAAACAAGGTTTGTATTTCTGTTTTTGTTCTATTTTTACTATAACTATTTTACCATAGATTGAATAATTGCTCAAATTTGGAATTTGAAAATACCTTTCAGCACTTCTTCTACATGTGAGTCTGTAGAAATTTTGTGCTTCTTCTACAGATAATTCTGTAGCTATGAATCCCTATGTATTGTACTTGCATCACTTGCAACAAGCAAGGGCCAGGGCTAGGGCCAGGGCCAGGGCAACAGTAACTGGCTAATGCGTAGAGCAAGGCCTCCAATGGTACCTGGCTTCCCAGGTAAAAGAGGAGGCTGGAATGAAATGGGGATGGAGGCTGGAATGAAATGGGGAATGGAGGAGGGTGGGGGAATGAACAGGAGGCAAAAGCATAGAAGAATGGTGGAATGAAGAGGAGGCGGGAGCATAGAAGAGGTGACAGGTAGAAGAGTGGTGGAATGAAGAGGAGACAAGAGCATATAAGAGGTGATAGCTGCCCAGAAGAAATGGCAGATGGCAGCAAACTTTCCACTGGAAGTGGAGGCTTAAAAACTTTGCATAAAATAGTTTACCTACGCAAAATGTTTGTTTTGAAAAACTTATGATAAAATAACTTGTCCCTTCTGAAATAACATCGAGGCACATGAAGCTTGTAATAAGACCTTGAATTCACAAGTTTCGTTATAAGTTTCTTACATAGAAACTTCTAGGGATAAACTTTGGTTAAATTTTGATAGCGCACAAATTTTTTTGGTCAAAGGACCGATTAATGTCTAGTCAATGTCATATCGATCGCTAGAGTCCCTGCATTGCTGGAGGCAGGGACTAATAAGGTATTTTATTTTTATTTTTAAGTTTGGCATATTTATTAACTAGTTGGATAGTGGAGTTCAATTTTTTCTCCATACTCTTCTAAAAAAAAAATTAATATATATAATCAATAATGTATTTTATTTTTATTTTTAAGATTGATATATTTATTAACTAATTAAAGAATATGTATTTTTGTTTACTAGTTTAGGATGGGGAAAACCAAATTAGTGACACAATTATATAGTTTTTGTTAATATTATTATATTCTGGAAAATAATACAGTAAAATAAGTTTATAAATATTTTATTAGCTGAAGAATTAATATTATGGCTATATTTATATCTAGTTTAATTATCAAGTTCATTATGGAAGTAAAGTAAAAAACTTAAATATGAACTTGTTAATCTAAGGGAGACTCCTCTAGATTTGTCTTTAAATTCTTTAATTTTTCTTCAAAGTCTCAGAAATACATGTTTGTGATCTTTTTACCAATCAGTGACACCTTGTTGTTTAGTTAAAGCAATCTCTTATCAAGCTTCACTTCTCTTCACCAAAAAGTTTCCCATTATTGCCTTTACTTAGAAGTAAAAGTCAACTATTTGGAGATATATGTTATCCCGACCCTTATTTGTACTAGTATCAAGCTCCCATTGTCCTACATTTTCCTCAATCTCCTCAACCTAAATGAATTATCTGTCCACCTTCATTTTTGTTTCTATGACATTCGTTTAATTCCCAGGAGTCTTTTCCTAATAGATTGCTAGTGATTTCTTTGCATTTGTTGTGCTTGAATTCATGAATGACCTAATGCCCATGTTGACCATGACGACCCTAAGTATCCATTGTAATACAAGGTATGGGTGTAGGTAGATACATAGTGGGAATGATGAGACGATGGGAACAAGGGGGAAGGAACCACTAACAATTGCATTGAGAAACTAAACTTTCATAGAGATAGGTGCAAGGTTAACACAAGAAGCAAATAAAGGTAGTCAACCCTCTAGATCATTAGGATAGAAGATACTAGGAATAGACTAGATTTTCCTAAAACTAGATGCAAAGTAAATGTGAGGAGTCAACCAATATTATCAACCCATTGAAGGAATGGAAAGGAAGACACTAGGTGTTGGAAATGTAACTAGTTTCAGTCTTCATAGTTGTTATTCTACTCAGTTCAATATATATCTTATGTAATAAATAAAAGAAGAAAGAAAAAATTATGATTTTAAAGCATGAGTGTCATGCTCCTTATTGATGGTCTTCTAGGTAAAAGCATGTTCTTCATGATTCTAGGGTTTGTTAGTTCATAGGATATATTTTCATGACTCAGGAGAGTTAGCATCATGATTGTAAGACCCTTTTGGGCAACATGTACTGTTGCGGAGGTAAATCCCCTCTGCGGACAGAGGTGGATCCCACTAGCCCCACAGGGGTCTAGCAACAATCAATCACGCTGCATGCAAGTTCCTAACTATACAATTTAGAAGTCGATCAGGGAGACCAACCTGGGATCCAACGCTGTTTGCTGTGGGAGAAGTGTCGCTCCTGTCCTCTAGCTCTGGCCGGTCACTATCCTTGCGCTCCACGCATGGACACCTGCACAAATGAAGAACAACCCACAAA
>APFE030519607.1:54083-73428 GCA_000404065.3 Pinus taeda
GGGAGAAGTGTCGCCCCTGTCCTCTAGCTCTGGCCGGTCGCTATCCTTGCACTCCACGCATGGACACCTGCACAAAATGAAGAACAACCCACAAACAAGCATAAAATCCAAAATCGTACAGCTATATATCAGTCAAGCAGGATATAATTCACATATTACCAGTAGAACACATGAATGGAACCATAATAACAGTCGCTTATCATTAAATAGAAAAGAGAGAAGAAATTACAACCACTTAAGGCTTGACGCTGCAAATCTCCTCTAGCGGGGTCCGCAGTCAGTCTGACATGTCTTGCAAAGTCACTTTCTCTCTCCACAATCTGGCAGCATAACCCCTCTTTCAGCTCTTAGCTCAATACTATCTCTCTCTCACCAGCTTGTTCACTCTTTGCACTTTTAACACTAGCCTCCAAAAACTCTTAGCAAAAACTAGCCCGTTCAATATGGGGAGATAGGCCTTTATAGATGGGGGGAGAGGAGATATGCACTGTATGTGGACACATTTTGAGTTTTTGGTAATGTCCCAAAATAACCATTGAGTTGAGTTGCCTTGGATAGAAAAGCCGACGGTCGACTACTTTCGTGGGCTTTTTCCTTCAGGGAACTGGGTGAGTCACGGAGGAAAAAGCATTCTAGCATGCGCTGGCCAAAAATCATGCCCAAATTGTGTGGCGCAGGCCGTGTTCTAGGACAGAGCGTCTATGGGCGCGCCCTCTTTGTAGGGACTGAGCCATTGACGCGGGTTAAAACACCGTGGACCCGCGCTAATGGGAAAAAGGCATTTTCCAAGGTTAATCTTCAGAGGGTGTCTTCAGGGTTATTGAACTTCATACTCAGGAGACCTCAATGCAAGTGTTTTCAAGTTATGTCACTGGTCACAGGTCTGTAAATGTGTCCTCCAATGTGTGACAGCGGGGGTGTAACAAGGACGGTGACCAACGGTGACAAATTACTGCGTAACATGTACCTTGTAAAAGAATTTATTTTGAGTCTAAAATGTCCTGGAAACCTCCAAAGTATAAGTCGTCCCTAGAAGCTACAAGTTAGCCTAAAGAAGAGAATTTGATCCCTTGGAAAGGTTAAAAATACAAGCAGCTTCGACATCGTTTGACACAATCACACACACAAGTTCGATCTCTCGAGAAATTGTTTGATCTGAAGTTGGGGAGAGCAAGAACACTAGATTGAAGATCAAGGAAGATAAATAAGTATTGAATATTTGTTTTTAAGCTCCATTTCTCTCACACATGCAAAGAATTAAGGTTTTTGCAGCTTCAACAAAGGCCGAAATTACAGATCCAAGTTACAAGAGATCAAGTAGCAAAATCCAGCTGTTGGAGGAGTGAATATTCTGATGTGATCTCAATGACCTTGGAATACATTGTCTTTCTCAAAGGAGGATCTCTTCAGGAACTACCTTGTGCAAGAATTAGGGTTTCTGTAGCAGCTAGAGGATCGAAGTTGCAGGATCAAACTTGGGGGTCAAAGTTGTAGCTAGGAATTGGTTAAAGCAGGATTGAACCTTGTTGATATCATATACTTGAAAGAGCTTCTTGAAGGGTTGAATTGGTACTTATAGGAGGACTTATTCTAGGTTTTTGGTCTTGGTTGTCTCATTTAAAGCATATTCTATAAGAAGAGAAGAGATTTTATGGGTTTTTCCCTGGCTTGGAGGCTAATTTCTGTGTCCATTGTATTTATTATTTTCCTCTTGATAATTGTTTGATGAAGAAAATCTAATAAAGATAAGCAAAATAAGATCAATAAATTTCACCAGAAATTATTAAGGTTAAGGAAAATATGAATTAATAGCTACCATATTGCATTTTCCAACATGGTATCAGAGCTAATGTCAATAAGAGAAGGAAACTGAGATATTGGCATAGGGGGTCCTTACCCAAGTTTGTAGTTAGTTGCACCAACCAACAAAACCCTACACTACTGGCCCTTTCGGAAACAACTTGCGTAGCACAGGCTACGGTCTCACCTGAAGCAATATGGGGGGATGCTGGAACCAAGTTTCTGTATCCAAAGATCAGTGTTATTTTTTTTTAGCAACCTAGATTTGCCTTCGTGTAGATCTACAAGCCCCTTGGGTTCGATAATACAACTCTATTCAAACAACCTTTAGACCTTCGTGAAGGTATATGATTGGTCTTTGCAGACCCTTAACAATCAATTTTGTCCACTTACGTGCACCAGAAAACAACCCCAGATTAGTGTTTGCGCAGATATACTTAGGTATTATTAAACATAAAAAAAAAAATCATCCGAGTATTCATGAAAGTACTTAACATGCATTGTGTACAATTATTAGTCTTATTGAAGAGATTCATGCATTATTAGATCAATATTTCATAAACACATTATTCATCCACAACATATATCGCAAACAAAAGTAAACAAAGATAAACAAATATACACATTATTTCTTCAGAAACAACTCTTTATTGATTTCCAGTTCAGAATATTGACTCAAAACTTCCTTGCGCACTCAGCTGCAGGGGTCTGTGCACTTAGATGGAGACTCTACTTAGGTGAAATCTCAAATCTAAATTTAATTTAAAATAGTTGGTGAAATTTCAAATCTAAATTTATTATGTTACTGCATTAGCAGTGACATTTATTGACGAGAGAGACAATTAATAAGCTTTTAATTAGTTTTTGCAGTACACGCAATTTGTTTTAATTTTTTGAGTTGTCCCACAAATAGCAAGGAGTTAAAAAATGTTGTTATGGAGAAGTTTTGTAAGTGCATGGGAAAAAAGCTACATAGAAATAAGAACTACTATGTTTAGGAATTCAACTCCACATGTGATCTCCAACAAAAAGAGTACATTGCAGCTATCATTCCATGGAAAACAAAGATTCTTATTGATCAATTAAGAACTAACTGGCATCAACTTCGATGCTAAACTGGTAGGTCGAAAAGACCTAAAAAATCTTTGGAAAAATAGGTGTGTACCTTCTGCACTTCAAGGGCAGTGGAATCAGGAAAACATTTCATTTTGGAATGTGATGCTTTCAGAGACATCAGTGCATTGGCATTGTCTTTTTAGTGAGGAGAATGTTAAAAAGTTAAGTCAAATCATCATTAATTTGAATAATAAAAAAATTGAACTACAAAAAACATAGAACATAAAACTACTAATCCAGTAAATTTTCTTTCATTCATTCATTAAGTTTGCGATTTTCTATGGAGGTGATGTCTCAATGCTTTTGGCTTAGTAGTGACATCTATCCACTAGTAGAGGCAATTAGTTGTACCCTTAGACAAAATTTTCCTTAATTTTTTTGAACTTTCTATGCTAAACATTAAGTTCCCGATTTTCTATGGGGCATAGCGCTACATACCCTGAGGTGTGAGGTCATGGAGTATGGTTTGCATCAAACACTCATTTGCCTTTGAGTTTGAGAAGTAATGGAGATTCTTTGCTGGTTTTCAAAAGCTACCAAGGGCAAAGAATCCCCATAGGCATAACAGAAGCATAACTTCTCAGAGTAGGCCCATTGTTATGTATGATGATTTATATGTGATTCGAGTGGAGCCTACTTGCTAGCTATGGGTATTAAAACAGAAGAAAGGATGTTCACCCTCTCATCTCCTTATTCTTAACTCTATTCTAATTATGAGTGTCTGTTTTGTGCTTGAATTTTGATGATGTACATATAGTAGATCCATGGAGTCCTACACCGTAAAAGATTGGTAATGTATTTTTACTAAGGTAATGTCTAGTTTTTAATCTTTGAGGACGTTAATGTCCAGTTTGATGCCCAATTTTAGTTTTACTAAGGTAACATCCAGTTCAATGTCAACAAGGTGACGTCGAGTCTCTAACGGTTAGCATCTATATTGGTACAAGGTCTCTAACAATTAGCATCTGTGCTGGTACAAGGAAAATACTACCATGCATGAGTTTTATTTTGAGTTTTACTTTGGGCAACCAGTCTCGTGGATGGAAAATTGTATTTGGAAAATCAATGATTAAGTAGGTTTATTTTACAACCTAGTGTGATGTGTAAGGGTGTCTTTCAGTTATCAAAATTGAAATTTTATTCATGTTAACTAAAATAAAAAATATTAAAAATCTAAAATAAATAACTATACAAAACATTTAAATAATGTCCAATTATAAAAAAAAATTACATTAAAAAAATTGAAAATTTACCCACGAAAAAATTCAATCTCTCCATTCATATTAAATCAATTCATATTAAATCAGTGTTTTTGGTAACGGTATAAGCTTTTCACGGAATTTTGAAAAATATTAATAGTGGAATTTTTTCTATTTATTATTCAAATTGCAGTTCAAAAATTGAAGTATTCAAAGATTGAATTATATATTTATAAAATCAAATCGATTATAATATGAAAATTTTATAATAAATCATTTATATATAAACATGAAAAATTTAAATAATTTTTTTATAATAATTGCGATGAAGGATATCATATAGAAAATGATAGTGATATTTTTTATTATTATTATTTATAAACTGTTAAAAGCATATATCATATTTTTAAATAATATAACTACTTAAAAATTAAGAATTAGATGTGAACATTTTATTATGAAAATTAAAATAATTTTACATTAATTTTTTTTTTATTATTTTTTTATCTAAAAAATCATAATTTAATTTTTAAAATGAGAACCAATTTTTTTAGTGATATATAAAATTATCTTACTATATTTGGGAACTAAAATACGTATTTGTAGTTTCATTATTATAATTTTTAATTATCTAAAGAAAATGTAATTTTGGATAATATAAAAACACGGCCTCTCTCTCTGGGCCCCACCCGAACGAAAGTAAAGGGCCTTTAGGAACTTGCATTACCTATCTATCGCTTGACAGCTTTGACTGACCCAATTGCTATGGATCTAGCCCAATAGGAGGACGAGGTACAGGAAACATATTCTCAGCCCAGCAAGACTATGGAAACAAATATAATATTAAAAGTATTTGAGTTATTCTCATTTTTTATATACAAATTTGCAATTTTAATTATAAACAAAAATTATAATTTTTAAATATTCAAAAATTATAGGTTGTTCACAAAAATGGGTTGCATTATTCACATTGAAAAAAAAAGAAAAATGGAATCTAAATATCCAAATTATTGACAAGGATACCTCACTTTTTATCATTAATTTTCCATATATCTTATGGAATCTACATTATTCTTATTTTTCTAAATTAAGTGATAATTTTAATAACGAGTTTTCCATAAGTGTGAGAAACAAAAAAAAGGGAAAGAAAGGCATCCATGTTAAAGAATGGGCTTAAAAGTAGTATTATAATCAATTATTTTACTTCAAGAAATTAGTTTGAATTTTCATTATTTAAATATATGTGATGTTTGTTTTTTTGATTAAATTAATGTTATTAATAAAAATATATAAAATGGGTATATTATTTAAAAAAAAAAGATTTAAAGTGAAATAAAAATTGGCTTAAAAGATAAAATGTTTTTTTCTCATATTTTTATTGGTTGCATGTTTATTTCTTGAGTAAGTTTAAGTTACCATTTTTTTTAAATTTATTTATAAATGCCCATGCCCATTGTATTAGAAAAGAAATGCGAGAAAATCTCAACCATATAGAAATAAGTATTTCATTAATGGAAATCAATACTATTCTACCCAAAATCATAATTTTATGGTTTAGTCACTACCTCTTAAAAATTTAGGGGTTAGAGATTTCTGTGTAGAAATATGGTGTCAATCCAAGGAGACAAGAGAGTGAATTTTCACCCTTAGAACAAGGAAGGGTAATGAGCTATTAATTACCCTATAATTGGCAAGAAGAGTGATCAAATAGATTATTATCAAATTATCAACTACATGGTAATAAGCTTCTGAGGTCTCATGCATAATACATGCAAGAATAAAGGTTTTATTTAGTTAATTAGACAATCTTAATATGTTTCTAATCTATGAAAGGATTTTTCTATTACAAAAATTAAAAAAAACACACCATACTTATGAAAATGTAAACACACAACTTAAATTAAACACACGTGTCTAAAACTATAGGGACTCGATTCTTTAGAGTCTAGCTTGATGATGATTCTACTATACCTACTAGATGAAAATTGTTACTGTGAAATTTCTTAGAAGGTGTACCAAAAACACTTCACTTAAGTCAGTAGGTGACAAGTGACCCAAAACAATGTGTGGTTGCTTACACTTCAGATCTGTAATAAAACATGAAAAACCCTGCAACAAAAGTAACATATATGATCCAAAGCAGCAAGAAACGATATAGATATCCAATGCAATAACCCAAATGGAAAGAATTTAAAATGAACCAATTCTTATTGATAACACTTGGTGAATGAGATCTACAAAAGGTATCTCCTAATCCCCCTCTGTGGGATGCATCCTTTGATGTCCTTGATACTTTAGTAATCGATCTTCTCTCTCAATATATTAAGAACCCAAAACAATGTGGAGAATTCAATTTGGAGCTCAAAAGAAAAGAGATGATAATGGTGATGATGATAATGATGATGGTGAAAATTGAATGAAAAACTCTACTATTTATAACAAACTATTGAGTTAATCTCGAAAATGGAGAATAATAAAATAATATTGATAAAATCAAGATCTAACCTTTAGGAATACTTTATTATATTTTTTGGAGAGGGAAAAGATATTTAAAATGGTCAAATATCTTTATTTAGAAATAATTATTAAATTAAGCCATTGAATCATTCTTATGCATTGGATCTAATTATTAATGGTCATAAGAATGATTCAATGGATTGGTTACATGTTATTAAATTACAAGTTGTTGATGTTCGTTGATGGCTTTGGGAGAATGGGCCTGAATGCAAAGCCTTGGGATAAAAAATGGGATCTATATCACTTACAATAAAAAATTAGCATGAGTTGTAATGGTCCATGGGTATATATTTACAAGAATTGGAACATCGAACCATTAGCTCAAAGGAAAAATCTCAATGATATATGATTATTTTCAAGTTCATCTATAATCAAAGAATGCCCTTTAGATACGAACTAGGATATTCAATAACATGTGTTCTATGGTGACATGTCTAGTTCTATAGCAACTGCCTAAACTCATGAGAACCCCACAACTGTAGCAATGTAGCAACCCCATTGCCGCCCTTTTGTAAATATTGTTACAAGCATCATCGTGTAAAATGAATGTAAATTTATGTAAGTAATAAAAGTAGAAATGATGATTGGCATGAGAGGGATAATGATTCAAAATTTGTGGAGGAGAAGGGGGAGGATTTTTTAGAAGTCACGGCCTACAATCTAACCAACCTAAGTACTTTTCTAAATTAAAAACCCCACAGGTAGTATTGTCATGCATTAAATCTTGTGTGTAGGACCCATTGCCAAGAAGGGAGAGACAATAAGCATCAATTAAAATACTATATGGTTTGTCATTGTCAAAAAATGCACAAGGCCACGCTCAAAATTATGGTGGGGTATGGTGCTGAGGAGGTAGGACCACTAGCACCATCACCATGGTAGACCAAGCTTGGTCAAACACACCATGGGATGGAGAGTTTCGGGGGAGTGAGGGCAAGGGGGGGGGGGGAATAGTTTAGCAAGGGGAAGCATCGAGGGAGTTGAAAAATATTTAAAAATAAATGGGGCATGCAGAGACACAAAGAGAACCTAAGGAAGAGGAGTGTTGTTTAGAGTGCATGGATAGGCTGAAAAAGGGAAAAAAGAGTTGTTGTTTAAGAGTACATGTGGAACAAGTGCTTTGGATTCATGTGTGCTTTAAGTGCAGCCATTGTGAGGCTCTGAACTCTTGATCTTTTGAATTATAGGTGGAGACCGAAACTATGGATTCCCATGGTGTCCATTAGGTGGAACTGCTAGTGTGCTCTGGATTCTTGCAGGATATAGGTGGAGGCACTAGGTTCTAGATTCCTGATGAGAAAATTGGGTGGAGAAGCTTAGACCTTTAGATTCCTATTATGTTACTAAGGGTGGAGAGTTATAAGCTCTGGATTCCTTGAACTAGTTTTTGGTGGAGTTCTAGTAACTCTAGATTCCTCGAATGAGTTGTGAGGTGGAGCTGTAGATGTCTTGGATCCCCTCGTTAGGTCCCTGTAATACTAGCATAGCCCCCATATTGTTATTGTTGTGCCCCATAGAAACCCACAATTGTTATTGTTGTTCCCTTACATTATTATTGTTATGTAGGCCCTAATCATAGTGTAACCTTTTAGACCCCTGTATATACCAAGGAGGTCTTGTCATATGTGTCATCCAAGAGTTGTTCATTTATGTGATGTAAAAGGAGGATCCACTATATATACTATGGTATTATCAAAATAGAGAACTACAATTAAAATGGTTATTATGTAGTTACTATAAAGACATGCCAAGTTTTCTAATTTTTTTAATTTTTAATTTTTTGTTGTTTTCATAGTGAGAGACATGAAATAAGTGGTCTTGCATGCCACCATTATTTCCAATGGGACCTCTACATTGAAGGTATGCATGGTAATTGACACTGTCCTCTGTTCTATAATTTTATGAAATTTTCTAACATATTTGCTTATGTTCTTAGTGAGAGTATGCCCCATAGTCCAATGGTCACTATTTCCATTTTTTGTTTTGTTGAAGTTTCTCCTTTAAAATTTGTTGACATTGCAATTAGCCCGAGCCACTACAAATTAGAGATGTTTCTTGAAGGGTGAACCACTAGTCATAAGAACTTTCCTTCAAGTAAGTTGTTGCTATAGATGATATTATTCTATCAGGAAGACTCCAGCAATTGGCTTTAACTACATATTCATGACTACAAGCAACAACTTCATGATTGAACCATAATCCCATTACTTTTTACAATTTCTTTTAGTGTTACATTTCATAGGCATCGCCCTATTACCAAAAGTAGATGTATGCAACAACATTGCATCTAGTTTCATTCATGTTCATCTTTCTTATGACTTTTTAGGAATATTATATTCCTTACATGGATAATTGTTGTCCTCCACAATAGGTGAGAAACAACGAATAGTCAATTGTTTAGAGGATGATAATAGGTAAGGTTTAGTTATTTTGTTTGTATTATGTCACTGTTATTTTGAATGTAGAGGACACGAAAACTTAGAAATTCTATGATAGTAGTAGAGGTAAAATAATTGATTATCATCTGTTTATCAAATTTCAAAATACTTTTTTTTTTCAAATGAAAAAAACACTTCATTTCATTATAAATAAAAGAGGAAGTACAATATCATGTATTGTAGGTTCTCTACTATTTTCTACCCAACCCAATTACAATATAAAATTCTACAAATTTACTATCTTTTGGTCCTTTTTCTTTCTATGTGGCTCATTTTATCAGTCTTCCCTCATTCTTGAGATCCTTGTTTTTTGTTATATAGCCTTTTTTCCCAGCTTTCCTTCCTTTAAACAAAAAATAAAATTAAAATTTTACCTCCTCATATGTTACCCTTACGAAAAGAGATCTTCGCATTTGAAGTAGTACAAAAAAAAGGTTATGTCATTAACATCTACAAAAAGAGATCAAAGCATAAATAGCCTCACATAAAATTTATATAGTCGTCTTTGATATTAACATGGTCTTCAAATACTGCATAATAGATATGACCAGGATCCATCTTCAAACCTCTTTTGGATAGAAGATTGGTTGTTGTGTTTTATTCTCTGAAAACATGGTCGAATTGGATGAGCTGGAAGAAATTTATCAGAATTCTAATACGGTTCATCCAATTGGATAATATAGGTGGGCTAAAATTATTGTGTTCCTTTAACCAATCAATGATGTTCTTTGCGTCACCATATACTTGCATTCTCTCAATTCCCAACCACTTTGCAGTAGATAACACACCCCACAAAGCAATAATGTTTTCTCTGTTGTTGATTCCTATACCTCCTTCCCACCATAACTGATAGTAGACACATGGACTAATTTAATAAAAGCCCCACATCCACATTTTCTCTTCTTGTAGTTTTCATCAAAAATCCCCACATGGAATACCCTCCATATGATTTTGGATTTAACCTATCTATGTTTCTCCTTCATCTTTGTTGGGCCAATCTCATTGAAAAAAGCCATTAATTTAATTATATCCCCACAAACAGAAGTTAGTTTCTATTAAAATATACCTGCTTCGCCAAATAAACCAGAAAATGTAGATTATAAGGGACTGATAACTCTTGTGCTTTTTGGACCATAATAGTAAACAAGGTCTCACATATTGAAAACCTTGACAGGGAAGACTATAATTACTGAGAACCCCTTTCCAAACAACTTGAGCATGTGAACAAGAGAGCAAAAATTGTTCCACATCATTTGTTCCCTTATGGAACAATATGCACATGTCCAGACCAGCAATACCCCGTCTTTGTAAATTATTCCATGTCAACACTCGGTTATTAAATACCAGCCAGTTAAAACCCTTTAATTTGTTAGGTAGATCCCCTTTCGAGGTGTCTTGGAACCAAGTGTTTTCATCGTTCACCTTCTCAAGAACAGGTATTCTTCGGTATACTTCCTTTACGTCTGGCTGCCCCTTCTTAAAAGATCCATCACATACCATACGATCTTCCCTTGTGTTGATAGAAATACCTACTTGTATTATTTGGAGTAGATATTGATCCCATTCTGCTGCATATGGCACATCTATTTCCAACATCTCTGTCAGTTTCCAACCTTTGAACACAAAGGTATTGTTTTGATCTTCGATACACTGGTGTAGAGTATATATGCCCTTTTGATGAATGATTTCAAGTAATTGAAACGATAAGTATATATGCCCTTTCAAATTTCAAAATACTTTCACTTCCACATTTAAAATTTCAAAAAGCTTATGTTTATGATGATTAGATTCCTTTAAAATACTTAAAAATAAGCAAACTTTTCCGACATGGTGTTAGCCTTGATCTTCCGTGTTTGTTTTGTTTTTTGTTTTTTTTTTTTTTTGACTAATTTATATTAGCTACAAGTGTTCGATGTGAAAACCTAGGAAATTCTCCACACTAGCTTCCTCAATTTTAGGAGTGCATTATTGGAGTAATTATTTTAAGAATGTATTATTGGGCCTTGTTTTTATTGGAGTAAACCTAATTTGATCTCTTTTTTTTTAGGACTCGAATCCTAAAACTAATTTCCCTTTCATTGGATGAATCTGCCCACACGTTTTATGTTTTTTTGTTTTTACTAGGTATTAGCATTCAATGCCAAAATCAAGGTAATTATTGTAAGTGTAATTCTAAGTAATTGCTTTTCTATTTTCAATGTGTGAATTAATGTTTTTTTTTTTCCAGAGAAAAAAGCAGTTCTTTTTATTATAGATATAAAAAAAAAGAAGCATTTAAGCGTAGGTTCACATCTGGTAACACCAGAGACAGCACATTGACTGTTGAATGCCGGAGGACAGAGTATCTATACAAAACAAAAACAGGAACACGATGATACGCAGATCATCGTTTTTTAATTGTCGCACAAAACTTTTTGTAAAGACGTGGACACAGATTTGGATCCGAGGACCCCTGATATGGACCTGTTCAATTATAAATTTAAACAGGGGAAGCCGCCCCCCAAATCTCTCACAGCCAAAAAGATTAAGAAAAGAACTGTTGTGAGGAAGAGATATAAAGATTTATACACCCCTGCTAACAGATTGAATTGATGCCCTGAGAAAAATAACGCCCTCCCCGATATATGGATCCTCCATATAAGGATCAGTTGCCCGAAAGATCAATACGGGGATAAAACTAGAAACTGGAGACCTGTGGATACACCTGTTTAAGAAGAAAGATCAAAGGGTGGCTGAAGAGTAGAAAACGTTTGCCCCAGCCTTTTCTCTTCGATGGCCCAGCTTCCCATATTTTGTTGAAGGCCTGCTTTTGATAGCTGATCTGCTGAGAGGTTCTTTTCCCTGTAAATATGGCATAAAGAGAAGATTGAGAAACGAGATTTTAATGACACAACATCGTCCAAAATTGTCTTCAGAAACTGGTGTTGACACACAGAAGACCCATTTACCCATTTGACTATGTTCTGAGAATCCCCAAAAATCTGAATTTGCTGAATGTTTCTTTGAATTGACCAACACATCAAAAGACGAAGAGCAGATAGCTCGGCGAAATTGTTTGAGCCCTGTCCCAAACCCACAGAAGCCTGAATGATGTGATCTTTGTTGAAATGGATGCATAATCCAGCACCAGCTCTGTTTTGTTGAGCAGCCCCATCGAAAAAAGCCCAGGGGAAGCCTTCATTGATAATTAAGGGAGCATCTCGGCTTTTTTCGTTTTTCTTATCCGGGGAAGGAATGGAGGAGTAAATGGCCGCATTGTTGGTGGAAACAGAAAGAGCAGATATTTCCACATCCTGAAAAATACACTTGTTTCTGGCAAGCCACAGACCCCAGAAAAAAATAGGAGGAAGGTTTCTGAGATTTCCATCTGGATGCAAACTCCACCAATTTCTCCAGGCCTCATCCATCTGAAACGACCCCCATTGATCTTTTAAATTTAACAGGCCGATGAGTTCTCCCCAAGTTCTTAAGGAGACGGGGCAGGCAGTGAAAAGATGATTTATCGATTCACCATCCAATTTGCAGAGAGGACAGCGACCAGGTCCTATGAAAAATCTGGATTGAAGATTGTCCCAGGTAGGGATTTTCTTCTTCAATATACACCATAAGAAGATCCTGGCTTTGAGCGGACATTTTAGCTTCCACATATTTTTAGCCCACCACTTCGGTTCCACCCAGCCTTTCTTTTGCATAAGAAAAGAGTAGCCATCTTTGGGGGAGTACGCACCAGTTTTCCCTTGGGCCCATAACAAAACATCCTGGTCATTATTAATCCTAACATTTGATCGATGAAGCTCTTCAACATAAGAGGCCCATTCATTATGCCATCTTATATTAAGACCAAGGTCCTCAGCATTTTTCCAAGGCTGGCCCCAGATAGAGTAAGGTCCAACTTTTTCCACCTGATTAAGGGAGAAAATGCCTTTGCTGCCCAGGTGTCTCAAGAGACCAGGTGAGACAGCATATGATGCATTACATCCGACCCATGGGTCTTTCCCAATTCTGACATTTTTCCCATCGCCCACTTTCCATGCCAAGCCTTCTTCGATCACAGAGAAAGCCACCACCGTTGCCTTCCATATGACAGAAGACTGCTTCGACCCCTTATCCTGGCTGCGGATCCAATCTTCCAGGGGAACTGGATCAATATACTTCCGTTTAGTCACCTTTGTCCAGAGGTTCTCCGTCGAGATGAGTCTCCAACCAGACTTAGCAGCCAAAGAAATACTGAATTCAGGAAGCCTTTTGATTCCCCAACCTCCCCATTCTTTTGGCCTGGCGATCTTATCCCAAGCCACCCAAGGAAGCTTTGATTTGTCATTCGATCCAGCCCATAAAAATCTGCAGCAAAGTCTTCTAATTTTCTCCAAAACACCTTTAGGGATCCAGGTAAGGGCAGCCCAATAGACCGGAATAGCTAATAAAACAGATTTTATAAGGGTCACTCTTCCTGCTCTAGACAGCCATCTAAAACTCCAGTGTGATATTCTAGCTTCCAGCTTTGCTATAATCCAATTCCAATCCACTTTTTTGTAAGAATCCGGTTTTAGCCAGAATCCCAGGTATTTAAAGGGGGAGTCCAAAGGTTGGGACTGATATGGGAAAAGATTTGACATTCTAGAGCGTTCTCTCCTGTTAAGCCCTGACACAATAACTTGTGATTTTCTCAGGTTTATTTGCATACCCGTGGCTTTCATAAAAAGGTCAAAAATGATTTTATACTCCTCCATTTCGGAGAGAGATCCGTTTGTGAATATCAGAATGTCATCAACAAAAAGTAAGTGAGTAATATAAAGATTTATAGCAACCTCAATACCTTTGATCGTGGCAGACCGTCTGGCTTTATGGATCAATCTGCTGAAGCCTTCCGCCACCAAAAGAAAAAGGAGGGGAGATAGCGGACATCCTTGTCTGAGGCCTCTTTGGCTATTGAAGAAGGGAGAAGCAGCACCATTGATCAGGACAGCAAAGCTAACATTCGAAATACAACCCATTATCCAACTAACAAATGAATAATTGAAACCCAGGTGTGTGAGCAGCATCTGAAGGTACAACCAGTTGATACGATCATAGGCCTTTGAAAGGTCAATCTTTAGGATCAACCCCTTCAGCTTCTTCTGTTTGATACTGTGGAGAACTTCTTGGGCAACCCCGATAGCCTCGTGAATTTGCCTTCCTTCCAAAAAACCAAATTGGTCCATAGAGATATTTTTGGAAAGTATGGGAACGAGCCTAGAAGCTATCACTTTTGCAATTATTTTATAAATGCAATTACATAGTGATATAGGCCGGAAATCATCGAAAGACTCCGGCACATCTTTCTTTGGTATAAGTGCAATTAAAGTTGAATTAAAGGGTCTGTAAATATCTCCTTTCAATCTGGATTCTTCCACAACATCAGTAATTTCAGATCCAATCATATCAAAGAAATGAAGAAAAAGCTCAATAGTCCACCCATCTGGACCGGGACTTTTATCCTTCCCCATACTTTTCATAGCATGTTCAACTTCGTCCTTAGAAACAGGGATTGACAGATCCGCATCTTCATCCTCCTCAAAGAAACTAGGAAAACATTGAGCAGTCCGCAAAATTTCACCTATGGTGGCCTCACCTGTATCAGAATAAAGGTTCTGGAAATGCCGCTGTCCCAAGCCCGAGAGCTCAGAAAAAGAATTTACTGCCCTACCTGCTTCATCTTTTAGGCTCCAAATGGTGTTTACTGATTTCCTTCCTCTTGCATAGTTGTGAAAAAAGCTTGTGTTTTCATCTCCTGACTTAAGCCATAACGCCCTACTTTTGAGTCTCCATTCTTCTTCCTTTGCCAGGAGAATCTGGTTTTGGGATTTTTCCAGTGAAAGGATACGGTCCTTAGATGCCTGAGTAGCGTAGCCATCTGCATCCACGCTTTCCAAAACCTTCAGCTCTTCCCTGATTTTTATCAGGTCTTCGTTTTGATGCCGCTACCTATCTTTTGCCCATGATATGGTGGCTTTCTTGAGCCTTTTCAGATTTTCCATAAACATAAAACCCTTGCTCTCATTGGCATTTTGTGCCGGATGAATCCATGTCGACTTGAAGAGATTAGCGAAAGAAGAATCTTGGAGCCATGAAGGGTTAAATTTAAAAGGAGCTGGTGGCTTTGGAGGGGGAAAAGAAAGGTCCAGAAAAATAGGAAAATGATCAGAGATCCCAACCTCCTCAACCCATTGACGAAAGAGTGGGACATTTTGAATAAGACCCTCAGAGAGTAAGAAACGGTCCAGTCTCTTTGCGATCCTATCCTCCCCAGAACGTCTGTTCCTCCATGTCGACTTTAGCTTGGTCGGGGAGGGATCAGATAATTTTTTATCAATGAAGGCTTGTGTGAAAAATTCCGTAAGAGGATCCTCCCTGGCCGAGGGACCCCATGCTTCCGCTCTACCTAAAGAGAAATTTAAATCTCCACCCAACACCAGCAGTGGGGTGTTCATCACCGATTTGGCAAGCAGATCCGACTAGAAGGACTCCCTACCTTGACAAGGCCCGTAAATATTTACTATTAGGAGAGGGAATGGGAAGTCTGGAGAGATGATTTCCATACCCATAGCTTGCTTCAGCCCCCAACTGTTAGTAACTTTGATTCTTCCCTGTTTACAGCCAATGGCGAGTCCCCCTAAGTGACCAGATGAGTCAATTGCAAAGAATGACCATCCAGGGATAAGAGAGGACAAGCATGCTTCCACCTCCGAGCCTTTCCCCAACGTCTCTTGGAGGAAAAGGATATCAGCTTTTGAATTAAATAACCACTCTCTCAGCGCCAGTTTCTTGGGCTTACTGGCCAAGCCTCTGCAGTTCCATGAGGAGAAAATCATTTCTTAACTGGCTCAGGGGACTGCACTGCTCTAAGTGCCCCAAGAATAGAAACTTGCTTTCCGTCCGCTACATCCAGCTTTGCTTTTAATTTTGCTTTGGATATGTCAGATTTTCTTCCCCTTTTGCCCCGAATAACACCCTGGATAGATGTCCGATCGAGGCCTCCAAAAGCTACGTTCTGATCGGCCTTGTTCCCCAAGGACCTGAGGTTGTATGGACAGGGCGTCTTTTGAGCACGGGGCGAAAGGGGAGGCCAGTGCTTGTCGCAGTTCAGATCTGGTGGATGCATAGTTTCAGGAGGAGGTTCCATGCCAGATTGTGGCTCCAAAATCGCGATATCACTCGACATAATTTCCTTTGCAGAGATAGGTAACTGAGGGGAAACCGTAATGGATTCTTTGACATTTACAACAGCTTGAGAAATGATATTAGAAGGTGGATTTGACTTAGCTGAAACCTCCGATGCTGAGGAGTTTTGATCTTGTGTAGTGTGCTGATTGGTTTCCGTCCCAGTGCCGACTGGTGGGTGGTTATCTGTAGTAGCTTCCTTATTCGCCCGAGAATCTGCATCAAAATCCTTTATTCGGAAAAACCCAGTATTAAGCCCCTTCTCTGTCTGATGTGGCCTTACCTCCTTCGCTGGCTCGGAATGAGTTTGGAAATTCCTGTTGTTCTTGAGAACAGGGGACCTCCATAGCCGACTTCGCCTCCTGAGCATAGGGCATTTCTTGGCTAGATGCCCATATTCATGGCAAATATGGCATCGGAACGGCAAATGCTCATAATCTAATAATTTCTCAAAAATGAAATCCTTATACTGTAGATTAATAGTTTTCCACAGGCCTTTGCTCAGGTCGATATATGCCAAGATTCGGGCTGTCGCCTTTATTTTCGACTCCTTAAACGACAAATCAGCCTCCAGGAATGATCCCAGCTTATTTCCAATAGACTTGAAAACAGCCTCCGTCCAGAGGAAGATCGGGAGACCGGGAGCCCGAACCCAGACTGGAAAGACCTGAGTATTTTCCTTCATGGCGTCAAAAAGAGGAGTCCAGCACTTCAACAGAACTGGAATATGCCCCATGAACCAGTTTTTACCCAACACCCAGTTTGCTGCATCCTTATCTTCAAACCGGAGAGTGAACCATCCTTTAACGAGACATTGGGCCTCAAAACGAAGGGGAGATGGGTTTGAAAAAAGATCTTCCCCCCATGACTGTAGAAATGTTGGAGATAATTTCTTTCCCCGAGCTCGGCCAACAACAGTGCAGTTAGCGACCTCCAGTGTTTCATCAATCGATACTTCCATTCCCAGAACCAGGTTTCCCCCCGGATCTAGTGACCCAATAGCCCTTTGGGATTTTCTTTTATCTCCCTTGCTTCTAAAAACATCTTCATGAGCCTTAGTATCCCCGGGAGAGTCCGACCAATCTACCTCCTCCTGAGGCGATTCCACTGAAGGCACGGGACGTTTTGTAGAAGGATCTCCGACAAGTAATTTTTCAGAGCAAAAACCCCTTGTAGGAGCTTCAGACACCCCTGGGGCTTCTTCATTCAGTCCATGACTCCCCTTGCATCTCTGATGGCGCTGTGCTTCAGAGATAAACTGGTTTTTTGAGAGCGATGCCCTGGAGAAAAGAGAGGAGCCCCCGGAAGGAAAATCCTTCCCAGTACCCAACGATCGGCCCAAAATTTCAGATCCTTCCAGTCCGATGGAAGGGAGATTCCCGCAGGCCACTGACTTGCCTTTAAACGTCGAATACAACCCGACTGTTAAACGCCCTTCCGACTCATCATGCACTGCACTTTTCTCTTTAACAAACTGATTTGAAGCCGATTTATTCTCAGCAGCAGGGTTCCCATCGATATGCAAGAAAGGGGGCAACACCGCCACTGAATGAGAAGACGGTTCAAGAAATTTTTTGCCGCCAAAATACATGTCTACGTTTTTTTCGGTGGTATCTTTGCCCCACATGGACAAGATATCCTCCAATGATGGGTCAAGGTCCACCAACTCCTCCGGATTATCCATGGTTGGTGAGCACCTGGGGAGGTAAACGACAACAGAGATCGCAGACCGATTCCCGACGCCCTCAAAACCACAAGACTGAGCCTCGTCGAAACATTAAACGGGAACTCCAAGGCGAAATCCGACAGTATGAAACAGGGGAAACAACCCTACGACCCAGTTGGCTGGCCACAAAAACGACCTCCAGCTGTCCACAAAAAAGCAGGGAAAAATAAAAGCACCTCTGGAAACAGCAGCAGAAAAGCTGGAACGGCGATAACTATCGTTTGTCGCAGCCTGTGCGGGGGCTCACCCGAAACCCGCACCTCCATATCCACGAAGATCGCGCATTAGCCCCTCTGGTTTCTTCCCGCCTTCACCAGTTTCGAATTTTCTTGACCCCTAGTAATACTTTCTCTTACAAAGGCGTAGTGTGAATTAATGTTTTATCAAAGCATAGTGTCTAATTTTGCACTTGTCAATCGTGCACTCTCCACTATGTATTCTGTAACATAAAGGAAAGCCAATCATTTTCTTTTCTGACGATTTTCCCTCAATATGCTTAACAAAAGGAGAGATCGTGTGGTGACTTTGTCTATATTCATGTGTGTCGACTTTCATTTTTCCCAATCCTTATCATAAGAAAGGTATAAAGTTGAAGTTGTTATTGTTTGCAAATAATTATTTTTAGTTTATTGTAGGACATATAATTATTTTTCATGTATTGAAAGTTTAAAAAGAAAAAAAATTATTAAATTTGAGATGAAAACAATGGAAGTTGTTGTCTGTGTATTGTCAAAACCTTCTGATCTTCCCCTAATTCTTGTCTTCTTTCTTTCTTGTAAGTTGGAACCCATGGGAGAAATCGTTGACCTATCGCATGGAGTGCCTTAACAATTCACCCTTCACTATAAATCGAAAGCCTCGTGGGCCTAATTATTTTCCCTTTCACTTTTTATATAACTACGCATTTTCTAAGGGAAAATAAAGTACAATCTTTGGGTGTGAGTGAGCTCAAGTTCATAGGCTCAGGAGGTTGAGGTTGCATGTTCTCAATCTCTTTGTCTCGTTAATCTGCGATGATAACAAAGATGCAGATGATGAGGAACAAACTCTTCCCTCTCATCATGAATTACAAAAATCAAGTCAGTTAATTATGGTCACATGTTTTGATGATTATTAGTTACGAAAATTTCTATTTGGACATTTGCATTTCTTTGGTTTAATATTGTTGTACCAAAAATAGATGGTTAGAGAACTACCTCCCATCAAATGACTCTCTAGTACAGGAAAAATGTTAAGAACCCCCCCTAAATTTATATGTATAATAAATGGGTGAATCTCCATAGTATATAGGAAAAATGGAAGGCGATTTTATCAATAATATAATATGTATATATAATTTTTTGGCGAAT
>APFE030519607.1:73448-92751 GCA_000404065.3 Pinus taeda
GGTCAATACCATGTGCCATTTTTATTTTTATTAATACTAATATTAGGGTTAATAATGTTTTTTTGCATGGTATTAATAACAATCTAGTCCATGGTATTTGTCGCATATTATTTTTCTCATAGGTTTCACCTAAATATAACGCATTTTTTGAGTGTTCATAATAAGGTGACTTATGGAGTAAATATAAAAAAATGTTTTATTTGTTTACCATACCTCTCGTTTATTTATATTTTTATTAATTTACCATACCTCTTTTACAAATATGGTATTTGGCCCATAGGATTCACTTAAATAAAACAACCTCTTTCTTGAGCCTTCATAAATAGAATGAGGGTTATGGACTAAATATAAAAAGAGGTTTTATTTATTTACCATATGTCTAGTTTATTTATATTTTTATTTATTTACCATACCTTTTGAGTAAGTATAAAAAGATGTTTTACTTATTTACCATACCTCAACTTTACTTATATTTTTATTTGTTTACACCCTTGCATGTATTATTTGTTATTATTTGTTTACACCCTTGCATGTATATAAGGTAACTTATGGAGTAAATATAAAAAATGTTTTATTTATTTACCATACCTCTCATTTATTTATATTTTTATTAATTTACCATACCTCTTTTATAAATATGGTATTTGGCCCATAGGATTCACTTAAATAAAACCTATTCTTGAAAATGGGCAAATGGATTCACTTAAATACAACCTATTCTTGAAAATGGGCGAATGGAAGGTTGTAACTCATAATTTCAAGGGCTAAATTTACCTTTTTTACCCTCTCCCTTAAGATAAGGTGGGCTATTTGAGATGATTTTTAAAAATGTACTATGATACAAAATATTCGCCCACTAAAAATTTAAAACCCCTTAATTTCGCCAAAGGGCGAACATTCACCCCTAAAATTTTCTATGCTCTAGTACTTGTGAGTGTTGTATCTTGGGAAAAAAACACCATGAAAGTTTTTTTAAAGGAGTTGCATACAAAGAAAAAAAACCACTAGAGTTGGTTCATACATACTTGTGTGGACCTATACAGACACTGTTAATTGACATAAATTATTGCTTCCTCACATTTATTGATGATTTCAACAAAAAGACCTAGGTTTATCTTCCAAAGCACAAGTCTGAAACTTTTGAAAAGTTCAAAGAATTCAAATCCCTAGTAGAGAACCAAAGTATTGAGATCATATCATGGTGGAAAATATGATTCGAGGTCATTTCATGCGTACTGCAAAAAACATGGAATCATAAGGAATTCCACAACTAGATACACACCGCAACATAAGGGTGTAGACGAGAGAAAGAAAAGAACAATTATGAACATGGAAAGAAGCAATTGTTGAAAAAAAGAAACCTGTCAAATGAGTACTGGGCATAAGTAGTTGCATGTGTTGTTTATGTGATAACATATTTCTTACAAAGAGCATGTTGAACATAGTTCCACAAGAAGCATGGTCAGGTATGCCTTGTTGTGTGTCTCATTTCAGAGTGTTTGTATGTGTAGCGTCTGCACATGTACCTAAAGAGCTAAGAGGCAAGTTAGATGATAAAAGTTAAAAATGCATATTTATTGGTTATAGTGAGAAATAAAAAACATATAAACGGTATAACCCTATTACCAAGACTCACTATAATCAACAAGGATGTTGTGTTCAAAGAACAAGAGTCATGGAATGGGAGTGTAGACAAAACCATTGATACAAGAGTACCACTCATGGAAGAAGAGGATGTTAAAAAAAATGAGCACAAAAATAACAAGATATGACACCTAATAGAGTCATGTCATGGCAAAGAAAAAAATGTTTTTTGAGCAACATGGATCTTCAAGCATACCAGTAGATCAAACTACTCCCAGCTATCAATCAGGTGACGAATCAAGCAATGTTAAGAGAAAAATGAGAATTATGCAATATATTTATGATGATTTGGATGTTAGTTCAGATTTTTCATTGTTGTCATTTCAACCTTCATCTTTTGAAGAAGTTATCAGAGATGAGAATTGGGTGCAAGATATGGATAAAGAAATAGAATCTATAGAAAAGAATTATACTTGGAATTTGGTTGATTTACCATAAGATAAAAATCTCACTGGTGTGAAATGTGTGTATAAGACAGAGTTGAATGAAAAAGCAGAAATTGACAGATTTAAAGGAAGACTTTTATTAAAAGGGTTCTCGTAGCAACTAGGGATCGACTTTGGAGAAACCCTTGCTCCAGTAGAAAGATTGGAGATGGTAAGAGAAATCTTGACAATGACAACAACTCAAAATAAGTGGAAAGTGTATTAGATGGATGTGAAATCAGCTTTCTTAAATGGTATTTTGGAAGGAGAAATCTATGTGAAACAACCCACACATTATGAAGTTGAAGGGAAAGAAGACAAATTTTACAGATTGAAGAAAACACTTTATGGAATCAAATAAGCGCCAAGATCTTGGTATAGTAGAATTGGAAATTACATTATCAAGAATGTATTTTGCATAAGAAACGTTTAACCAACCTTGTACACAAAGGTAAATGACTATGGTCAAATTTTTATTGTCTGTTTGTATGTGGATGATATGATTTATATTGGTAATCTTGAACTAAATGAGTTTAAAAAAGCAATGAAGAAAGAATTTGAAATGAAAAATATTTGGTTTTATAAAATATTTTCTTGGCCTAAATGTTGAGCAATGAGAGAAAGAGATTTTTATTTGTCAAAATATATGCTAAAAAAATGTTGAAAAGATTGAGAATAAAAAATTGTAAACATGCTCCTGCACCAATAGTGACAAATACAAAGTTAAGTAAGGATGATGAAGGATCAGATGTCGATCCAACTCTGTACAAAAGATTGGTTAGTGTCCTTATGTATCTCATAGCTACTAGACCAGATATTATGCATGGAGTTAGTTTTATTTCTATACTTATGGGGTCTCCAAAAGGCTCACATTGTAAAGTTCGCAAAAGGATTTTGAGATACATAGCAGGAACTACAGATTGTGACATATTTTATACAAGCATAGAAATGATAGATTTGGTTGGATAAACTGACAATGATTTTGCACGAAGTTTGGATGATAGGCAAATCACTTCTAGTTATGAGTTTCATCTTGGTTCAAGTGTGGTATCATGGACATCTAACAAGTGGCTTATTGTGACACTTCAATCAGTGGAAGCAGAATATGTAGCAACAACATCAACAACATGTCAAGAAGTATGGTTATAATGAGTTTTGGATGGACTTCAAGAGAAACAAGAAGGATCCACAACAATTCATTGTGACAACACCTCAAACATTGCACTATCCAAGCATAGTGTGTTTCATCAAAAGAGCATACATATTGATATAAGATATCATTTTATTAGGGAACTTGTGAGCAATGGAGAAGTTTATTTAATGCCTTGTAAATTGAGTGATCAATTGGCTAATATATTCACTGAGCCATTAGCGAAAGATGTATTTGAGTTTCATAGAGGAAAATTAGGTGTTATAAGCGTAGTTGAGACTTAGACCAACAAATATTTCTGAATTTTCATCAGTCACGTCTTAGTTTAGCATTTGTAATTAAGAAGAAGTGTTAAAATAGCTAAGTACTCCCACATGCAGAGTAGTCCAAATTTACGTTTTGAGTCATTAGGGGAGTTTTGAGGTATAAAATGGGCCTCGTAAGGAGATTATAAAATAATAGTGGAAATAATAAAATAAGATTAGATTATACCATCAAATTTTGGATGGAAAAAAGAAAAAAAACTATTTTTTCAACTTGTATTTTCAACTTTTCTCCCTATGGATTTACTCAAATTTCGAGCAGCAACACTTGTTGGATGAAGAATTTGATTCCTCATCCAAGGAGTACCCATGTTGCATAATTTCGTTGGACCCTTCTACATAAAAAATGAGAACTACATGAAAAACATGATTGCAAACACGTTTTTTCATTTATTTCTCATTTTTCGTGTAGCAGGGTCCATCGAAAGTATGCAACATGGGTACTCCTTGGATGAGGAATTAAATTTTGCATCCAAAAATTACTCCTGCTCAAAATTTGAGTAAAACCATAGGGAGATAAGTTGAAAATAAGAGTTGAAAAAATAGTTTTATTGTAAATACTTACACCTCTTATTGTAAATTTTAACCAAACTTTTCCTTTCATGCATGTTCAAAGTGCCTAGTTTCCTTTCATGCATGTTCTCGGTGCCTTGCATGCAGTGCCCTACATGCAACCAATGCCATATGTCTAATGGTTGTGCACAATCATCCACGTTTTTCCACAAATCCTTCCTTTGCATGTACCATGAGCCAGGAGCAGAGCAACAAAGGAGAGAGTGAGTTTCAGTTTCGAGCTAGTTTCAGGAGCAGAGCAAAGATTGTCAGGAGCAAAGCAGAGAGTGAGTTTCAAGAGATTTTGAGGAGCGAAGCAGAGAGTGAGTTTCAGATCAAGGTAGAGAGTTTCAGTTTCAGGTGTCAAGGGAGAGAGCTTTAGTTTCAGCCAAGGAAGAGAGGAGGAGTTTCAGTCAAGGAGCGGTTTGCCAAGGAGGGTGGAGGTAATTTTTTCTTGTTTACATCTAGTTGTGTGCATGTGGAGGTAATTTCTTCTCGTTTACCTCTTGTTTTGTGCATAATTTATTAGCTGAGGAAAAACCCTAGTTTGTTCCTCATCTTCCTAGCTATCCATGGTTGTTAAGAAGGGGCTAGGTTTTAACCCATGCATGTATAGGAGTTCTCTGTTGACTGTAGCTTAAACAAACAGCGCACCTCTTTCTCTTAAGTTGTATTTCGTTGCCATGTCCATCGTCCATTTATGGCTATCCTATCACTGTAGTGGCTATACTTCTAGCTTATTGGCTGCTAGTCGTTGCCATTCCCATCGTCCATTTACAGCTATCCTGTCACAGTACTAGCTATACTATACTGGCTATAGTGTAAGGGATATCCTATCTGTATTGGCATGGCTTTCGTAAAGCCTGGGTATCAAGCTTGTTTTTTGTAGCTTAAAACATGCCATCTTCTCCTTCATAATTTCTTTCATAATCGTAACCCTAAATGCCCTTTATCATTGACGATTCAACTCCTTTTTCTTGGCTACCTCCTGATCTGTGAGACAGCTTAACGTTCAGGCTCATAACATCCTTGTATTCTTCAATTGATGTGCGTGACAATCTTCGCTCATGGAGAGATGGAATTGCAGGTAGGCCATGGTTAAAGCCTGACAAATCTGAGCTGAGGTAATCCGAGTTCGATTCCACACCTCTGCAGCAATCTGAGCTTTCGACAATCCGAGATTTCTACCGTACGAAGATTTTGATAAGGAGGTTTAGGCTCATGCCCATACCAACGAGTGAGGGATTTATGCACGTAGGGAAGAACGCCCTCCATTTTTCTTTTTTCTATGGGTTCCTATTTGTATATAAGAGCTTTACATTGACTAAGCCAACCTTGATCACTATGGGTTTTGTCTTGGGCTAAACCAATCCATGTAATGGTGGGTTCACGAGGAAACCTTAGGTGCGCGATCAATTGGTTTCAATACTTCTAATGGGCAGCTGTCTCCCAGCCTTGGGTGAACCCGACACCTCGATTTCTCCATTTCACATTGATAGGGCTCGCTCGATTGATAAGGCTCGGTCAGAAGAAGTTATGCTGCTACGGGGAGAAATGTTGCTAGTTCTATCTTTGAATCCCCTATCGGTCTTTAGTCCACTGAACCAATTTGTGTAACGGTGGGTTTTTGATTCTCAACTAACTAAGTGTGGGTTTCCTTTTTCTAAGGTCATCTTCGTCAAGGGCCTTTCAAATCTAAGATACTTCTTCGGAGTTAGCTGCATCTGAGCTTTTGCTTAATGAGTTGGTTAGCTAGGAGGTAGACACGTTGGACATGCAAAAGAGATAGAGGTAAAGACATTGGGTATGTAAGAAGGAAGAGAGGCAGGCAGGTGGTAAAATTGTGGGCCCACGGGATTTTACATGTTTGAAATATATTTTTGTATTATACATTTTTTTTTACATGTGTTACAGGTGTCTTTTTAAAAGTTCTGTCTTTAGCTTGATACATTACAATTTGTCTTTGCTTTTATATAATACAATTTCAGAGTAGTGAACTGTTACAGCTTTTGAGGTCCAGTTAAATTTGACAACCATTGTGGTCCATCTTTATTTGACAGGGATTTTTGGGCTTACCTAGACAATCTTGCGGTTTAGCATTGTTTAGGATTTTTGTGCATCGTTTTCGCACTGTTTTGGCAATAATCCTTGAAATGTATATGCATTTCATCTCTGTTAAGTACTAATTTCCTTAGTGATGTAATGTTCTGCATATATAAGCTGCTTTCAAGTTACTGTTCCAAGGGTTTCCATAGCGTAATTTTTATTAAAAATAAAAAAAAATTGAAGGCTTATAACTATGTATTTTGCTATTTGCTATATGGTTATTTTGGTTACAGTGTCAAATGTTGTGGGTGCAACTTGTTTGCTTTGTAGACCACCTATGTATGGTCCAACTGCAATAGGAATGTTTCAGCCAACTTCAATATAATTTAACAATGTTTATTATATTCAATTATATCATATTTTGCCTCACACAGAACAACTTGAGATTGACTGTCATTAGAATTTAGTTTGGAAAATTGTACTTTTTCCACATCAAACTGGCATATGTTACATACATTTATTGAAGGAAGGATTGAAGTACTTTAAAATAACTACTAGACACAACATTATGATTGTGCATACTCCTTCATTTGTAGCTACATTTGTAGTACATATTCTCAATTATATGGCTATGTGGTGTGGTTGTATAGAAAACCAACTTCAATATTTATTGGGGCCACCTTCACCTTTATATATCAGGTCGAAAGAGATGGATAAAGGAATCATTTATTTGGATTTTATGTAGCATTATAGTGATTTTTTACAAGATTCTGCCAAGAGTAACTTTGTTAATATTACTGTGGTTTTCATCTCTCTCTTAAGATTGAGATACTTTAAAGTTACTATAGGATTATGATCTTTCTCAATGTCAGCTACTTAACTATTTGTTGTACTTTAACAAATTAAGATCACCCAACAATGTTTATTATATTCAATTATATCATATTTTGGTTGACATAGAATGACTTGAAATTCACTGTCATTATAAGTTAGTTTGGAAAATTGTACCTTTTCCACATCCAACTGGCATATGTTGCATACATTTCTTCAAGGAAGGATTGAAGTACTTTAAAATAACTACTAGACACAGCACTGCGATTGTGCATACTCCTTCATTTGTAGCTACATTTGTAGTACATATTCTCAATTATATGGCTGTGTGGTGTGGCTGTATAGAAAACCAACTTCAACATTTATTGGGGCCACCTTCACCTTTATATATCAGGTCGAAAGAGATGGATATAGGAATCATTTATTTGGCTTTTATGTAGCATTATAGTGATTTTTTCAAAGATTCTGCTAAGAGTAACTTTGCTAATATTATTGTTGTTTTCATTTATCTCTTAAGATTGAGATACTTTAGAGTTACTATAAGATTCTGATCTTTTTCAATGTCAGCTACTTAACTATTTGATGTACTTTAACAAATTAAGATCACTTTGTACTTCAATTGGTGATCTCTTGCAAACCCCAACATTGTGGTATGTGTGATTCTTTCACAATATTCACCTATCAACAGGTAGGGTATCTAATATTTTTTGGAATGTTCACTGGGCATGAATGACCATTCAATCAATTATTTAACATCCATGTATTAGTTGACTACCATTGTCAAATGAAAAATTTGCAAAGAGCTGAAAATAACATAGCATGAGGTATTGGAAAACAGACAGTAATCATAAAGAGGGATATGTTTAGGGATTTTTGGGATTTTTTGTGTGATTACAACTACTTTTAAAAGTTCTTATCAAGCATTTTTTACCTTTTTTTGGATTAATGAGGTTCCCATTGCTTTCCACCTTTTATTTTATTAATTACTATGGCCTTCTATTCATATGATATCCAAGTTAGTTAGGTTTGAGACCAGCTTTTGTTAGTTTTGAAAGTACTGTTTTCAATTTTTGTAGAAAGTGGTCTAGTTTTCTGGGAAAAATCACACTCAAGAGGCAAACCATTGAACATAGGCACTTTTGTCCCACTAGGCTACCCTGATAGGGATTACCCTTCCATCAAAGTCAGCCAAGATTTAAGGTGGCCCCTATTACTTTTTCATGTCTCTCACAGAAATGAACCTTGATGGGTGACTGAACCTTCCTCCATCTTCACTGCTGAATCAGGACCCCATTGCAAGTGGGGACCAGCTTTTGGGGCCTATTATGTGGAACTCCATTTTCTCCTTCCACTACTGACACTTTCTCTAAATCATCAAGCTCCCCCATTTTATGTGTGTTAGCAGCTTTGGAGGTGTCATATGATGCAATCAGTTCAACAAAGATGTAATATAGTAGTATTATCGCAGTCTAAGCACCAAACCTGATGAAGGAAGCATTTAATTATGGAACCCAAAAGAAAAACATTTATGGCAATGGATAGAACTGGTATCCAAGGCACCAATGTCACTCCCACACATTTGGCTTAGAACAAACAACCTTAGTGCTAATGTACCTAGAAACAATGCAGGCACTGATATTAGATAATCAATCCACCCATCACTAGTAGCCTAGTATATAGCAGTGGCAACTGAGGATGCAATGATTATAGCTAGAAATATGGTTGGCGTTCGCTGATATTTAATACAAAAATCCTTTATCCAGAATTGAATCCTTACACAAAAATATGCGACAAACATCTTAACATATTCTGCAGAATAATTTCATCAAATATATCACCATAAATATCCTACACATAGCCACCCAATGTCATTCAGTCCGTGAGGGAAGCTACCTAAGTGAAAAAGGAAATTTCCATATATAGCTAAATCATGGTGCTTTTCTCTATTTTTCTCCGTCTACCAAGTTAATTACATGAACTGGAAAAGCAAATCGTTTTATTCAAGAGGCGCGGTAGAACAACACAATGAACACTTTGGTCCAGTGAATTCACACCAAAGTAAATGGCTATTAAAGGTTAAACTTTGTAATACTAACCAAAAAAATTGTAAACTCTTTAGTAGTGTGACACAACCCCTCCACTCACTCAGATATAGCTAATATTAGGCACACGATTATTCATTGAACAATTTTAAGCGAAAATACAATGTTGAAGCAAACAATCCCTGGGAAAACAATGCGCCAAAATAATATATAAAACAGGATTACAGAAATTAATGGCCAAGTATAAACAACATCATAATAATAAATTTCAAACTATTACACCCATGGCTAAGAATGAATATAATCTACTTGTTGAATATGATTTAGATGGTGTTATATCTGAGCTTAAAAGATAACACTGTATAAAAATGAGATTTTAATTCATTAATTACATATACATAGAAATAACAAAGTCGTTTGGAATTTTCATATACAAAGAATCGATGGCTGTTTTAAGAGATCTCACATTGAAGAAAGCATCCATATCAGGGATAGGGATGGTTGAATGTGTTTACCCTTGGTTCCAAACTATTAACATTTCACAAAATATTGCCTTGCCATAAACATTAGCAAGAATGAAATTGCCAGGAATTGGACACTTTCAAGTCTCATAAACCTTAAATTCCTCAACTTAAATGGATGCTTAGCGCTGGAGAAAGCTCAGTCTACAACGTCTGATATCTTTGTACGTAGTTGAAACAGAGCAATCGAATTTTCTGGGAAGATATTCACAAACTTTTGGTGATTATTTTTTAGCATTATACCACCAAATATTAATTCTCTCACATATATATTCTCTAAATTAAGAACATAATGGAGTAAGCTAATCATGTAGCAAATAGACTTTCTTTCTAGTCTCAAATCTGATAAGAATCTAGCAGATATTTTGGGCATGAGCAGAGTTCTACTATGATCCATGGGCATGCATGGTGGTACGTGGCCCTTAGAGGTTTTCCCCAATTGTCAATAGCCCCATATGCTCAAAAATTTGATCAGAGTTCCAGATCCATACAAATTTTGAAATTGTATTTACTTACAAAGCATGTATGGCTACTCTTACTTTCCTTTTATAACTTAGAGTCATATTTTTTATTATGACAGACATGAGAGCCACCTTGCCATATTCGATGAATTGGTCTAGTTGTTTTTATGATCTAATCCTATTTCTAGCTATATTCATTGCATTCTCAGTTGCCACTGCTGTATACTGGGCTACTAGTGATGGGTGATGGGTGGATTGGTATGTGTGATTCTTTCACAATATTCACCTATCTCTAGCCTTCTATTCATATGATATGCAAGTTAGTTAGGTTTGAGACCAACTTCTATTATTTTTGAAAGCACTACTTTCAATCTCTATAGAAAGTGGTCTATTTTTCTGGGCAAAATGGCACTCAAGAGGCAAACCATTGAACATAGGCACTTTTGTCCAGCTAGATTGCCCTGATAGGGAGAACCCTTCCATTAAAGTCAGCCAGGATTTAATGTGGCCCCTATTGCTTTTTCATGTCTCTCGCAGAAATGAACCTTGATGGGTGACTCAACCTACCTCCATCTTCACTGTTGAATCAGGACCCCATTGCAAGTGGCGACCAACTTTTGGAGTTACCTACTATGAGCAAATGCCAAATGGAGTAAGCTAATCATGTAGCAAATGGAATTTCTTTCTAGTCGGAAATGTGATAAGAATTTGACAGATATTTTAGGCATGAGCGGAGTTCTGCTATGATCGATCGGCATGCATGGTGGTACGTGGCCCTTAGAGGTTTTTCCCAATTCTGAATAGGCCCAGATGCTCAAAAATTTGATCAGAGTTCCAGATCCATGGGAACTATAACTTTCTGTATAAGGAATTCTTTGGATTTAATCTGTAAAATTTTGTTGATGAAACTCCATTTTGCTTACAGGCTCTTCATACACATAACTCTCATTATGAAATTGTTCTTGATTTAAATTTTTGTTCCTTATTCCTTTCCATACTAATATTTAAAACTGTCGTCACTTACAGAGCATGTATGGTTACTGTTAGTAAGAAATTCTATGCTTTTAAAACCTTCATTATTTAGTAGTTTTGTTTCTATTCAGATCCTCTTTTGTTGTTATCTTGTTTCACGATATCACCGCATGTTTTCCCCTTAAATTCTCGTCTGGTCTGGTTCAATTTTGAACTATATGTGCTTCATCCTAGTTAGAAGTTGGTGATTTTAACAATTCGTTCAAATCCACTCTTGTTCTATTTTCATTTGAGGATTTCGTGTCAATTTTGCTAGTTCCCTATGTTTCTTGTTTAACTTTGATATGCTTTTGTTCAATCGATGTCTATCTTCCATTAACAAATTTGTTTAATTCCTTATTTCTTTCGAAAGTTTATGACAATGTTGCTTCTCTAGTGGATGTCCATTTGTTAACTTTTGAAATTTAGGATTTTATTTCCGGATTTAACTATCATTTTCAATTATCTTGCTAATTTACAGTTTCAGCTTAAGTAATTTTAATATTTTTATTCAAATATTAGTGTTTTATAATCTTTTTGTTAATTATTTTATGTCAATTCAATTTTCCAGCACAAGTTTAATGCTTTTTTTCCAAGTCCTTACTTCACTGTTGAAGTCCCTACTTCACTATTGAAATTCCGCCAAATTTAGACCTCTTTTTCTTTATATTTCAAATATTTCCTTCTTCAATCGCTTATCTTCCCTTTGTTTTCCGTTTAAAATGTTCATCTCCCTACAGGAAGTCCCTACTTCACTATTGAAATTCCGCCAAATTTAGACGTCTTTTTCTTTATATTTCAAATATTTCCTTCTTCAATCGCTTATCTTCCCTTTGTTTTCCGTTTAAAATGTTCATCTCCCTACAGACAAAGATTAATCATGACAAGAGTATTTTAGCAAAGGCAAAGGTGAGGTTTCATTCATTTCGCACAAAACAGAGAGCTTATCTTTTCTAAAACTATAAATTATAGTAGGTTTCCTGAAGTAGATTTTTTAAGAATCCACAATGCAAGATAAAAAACAGAATAGGATTTTCAATTCACTTTCTTAAGTAGCCTAACTTTTTTTACAGTTTTAGTTAAGTTATCCATATCCTAATGTACCTTAAAACCCACTTTAGGCATCTTAACATAAATATTATCATGAAAATTTATACGATTAATCTGAAGTAACATAAGACGTAAAAGAACCATTATATGTTGTTTCTTTAGGAATTAAGCTTGCTTCTTGTTATTACGAGGAAATAACTTGAATAAAAGAACTGGAGTTTCTCAATTTGAGTTCCACCGAAATAGAACATGAACCTGAAACCTAAAATCATTGCCAAGTGAAATAGGACGGCTTGTAAATCTGAAACATCTCTATCTAGATTCCTATGACAGTTTATCTCTCCAAATCAACAATTTCTAACTAATTGCTTTCATGCTACTAGCACCCCAGCCAGGACTACCGCTACCACAGTGCCCCCTTGCTTTTTTAGAGTTCAATTTGATTTTCTAATTTGCCTTGCTAATTTGCCTATGAATATCCATTTCTGGACTGAATTTTAGAGATTATAAGAGTCACTAGCGATTAAAAAGTATGTGATCGGTGATGTTTAGATATTATAAGAGAGTTACACACCATTCTTTGAATTTTCAAAGCCTTGTGCATTAAGTTATCACATCTTTAAGTGTCAAAATATTTATGAAATTTCCCACTCATTCATTGTGTACTGTAACTAATATTGGAAATGGGTAGACAATCCTTTCATTGGCAAACTATTACATAATTTTCGTCTTCATTTCCAGGTCTCCTCTAACTTTTCCAGCCTTCTTGTAGCTGCTCACAAATGGCTGGAAAATTCATACATAACCAAAGGCTAAACCTTCATATAATTTTCATATGTTCTAGAAATGATAAAATTGACCATTTAGGTAGGCACACGACAACTGCGGCTCCAGTGCTAGCCTTCACCAGTCTCAGTAGCTTTCTTCTCAGACCACTGAGCATGATGAGCAAAAGTTTCTGAAGGCCATGGTAGAGCACCTCGACAAGGCACCATAAGTCCAACCTTATTATAGACAATGGGCGGGTTCAGGCCTGAAAACATTAGATGAATCAAATTTAACCTAAGACATAAAGGTTCAGTGTGTTCATCATCGGATCTACTGTAAACTTTGAAGGGTCCGATGCATCATATCATGTTACTTCAGATATACCGTGTTGGAGCTAGAACTTTGAAGGGAAAACATCTCCCTATTGAAGGCATGGGCAACTTCAGCAGCTATTGATTGTATATCACATGGATCCGACGAAGAGGGGTGAGGAAACTGTTGGAATGGTAATTCCAACTGCAGGTTGCACGTTACAGGCGGACGTGGGCAGCGATGGATGCCAACAGTGATCGTGAGTTTTTCGGCCGCCTGAAACTTATCGCACCAGTTTTCCGGTGAAGGAATATCCCGGTGATCGACTCCGATAAAACCTGGAGCAGACGCGTGGATTGGGGTGACATCACCCTCTGACATTTATCAGACGATAAAGGTTAGTCAGAAAAGTCCACCCTATACCGTCCGATTAAAGGCAATGTTGTCCACCGTCCGATTGAACCAGATCTGCTCCAAGTCTGCTCGCCATCGGGTCAAGGTCAAAATAGGGTACACTCTGCAGGACATGGGAATTGCGTCAAGTTTTGTCTTTCACCAGTAAATCAATTTATGAAGTACCTTCACCATGCTCAAAATTAAATGGCATTCGTAGATATAGGTGAAAGAATTAAATTTAGTGTTTTTTGTTTGTTTTACGCATGTAGTTTTTATCTTCAAGGAACAAGTAAAAAAAAAGACAGCTTATTATTTTGCATATGATATATATGCGTTATGTTTTGTTCGGTTGAGTGGTGTGAAGAGAGTTGGTTCAGAGCAGCGAGTAATGTAAAACACACAGCTCGAAAAAAAAGGGAATGAGACAGAGTCTCTGTTTTTATTTTTGGCATGCATAGCAGTGCATACAAAAAAAATGTGTTGTTGTTCGTCGACATTGTATTGAAGACCAAGGGGAAAACGCAGCAGCGTAAATTTTTTTGTAATGTAAGAAATGCAATGAAAACACACAGGAGTGTGTAGAAGAAAAAGAACAGGGGCAGCGTGAAAGAGGATGTATGCACAGCAGTGCATAAGATATGCATCATGTTTATTATTCCGTTGACTTGTGTGAAGAAATGGTGAAACACAAAGTTGGTGCAAAATGGGACTGTGCAGGAGAAAAGGCGGAGAGGTGAAAGAAGAAGGCCAGGGGAGGTTTTGTATGTAAAACCATGAATTGTTTCACACAACAGTGAAAAGGTAAAACTGTAAATTCCCATAATTTTTGTTTTTCACACAGCAGTGAATGTAAATGAAATTTTTACACACAGTGGTGTAAAATTTCAAAGGAGACAGAGTAATTTCTTTTGTAATGTTTTGGTGAATCCCTCTGAGTGAAAGAGGATGAATATGTCTCAGTGAATTTTGTTTTAATGAATAGAAATCTTTTATGGTGGTGCATTACTTTGTTCAGTAAATTTTTTTTTAAAGCTTCCCTGTGCACAAAAGATCCTGGAGTAGAGGAAAAACAGAGCATTCACTCTGTGTTCAGTTAATGTTAGGTTTTGGTATTTTCCCATTGCAAAAACACCCAACAGTGGTATAAGAGCTAGTCCAGGCTCTTTGATGGTGACAGAGCAGGTTCATGCTCTTTGAAGTGTCAAAGAAGCTGAAGGAAAGACCCTTGTTGCAGCAGCAGTAAAGCTTCTCCAGCTGTGTGAAGTTTCAGCCAAAAGGGATTCAGGTATTCCTCAAAGTTTTTGAGTTGCTGTTAAAAAAAAACAGTCAGTGGTTTTAAAAACACAGTCAGGGATTTTAATTTTTTTAAGAATGACAAGGTCAAAGAAGAAAGTGTCCAAATCTCCTAAGGTTGTGTCTCCCTCCTCTGTTAAAATAGAAGGCAATCTATTTGAAAACATTTTATTTGAGGGTTTAAAGTTTGATGGGGACTTTGATATATGGGAAATAAAAATCAGGGCTTTCTTAAAGTCTGAAGGCATTGAAGTTTGGGAATCAGTGATTGATGATAGTAAGATGGATGGAGAATCCAAGGAGTACAATGCAAAGGCAGCAAAGATAATCCTGGATGGGCTGCCTGATTCTGTAAAGAAGAATCTAGGAAAATATTCATCAGCAAAGGATATATGGGACAGACTTCATGACCTTCATGCAAAGGGAGCACTGACCATGACCATCAGTGAAGAAGAAAATTCTGAACTCATCATAGAAGCTGAAAATGAGAAGGTTGACCTCATCAAGCTTCAAGTGCAAGAAAGGGATGAAGAGCTTGCCAAGCTTAAGAAGGAACTTGATGAAAGCAGAAGGAAGCATCAAGAAGAAGTCATATCCATGACAAATCAGTTGAATAAAGCAAAGAAGCAGGGAGATGCCTTGTTAAGTCAACTTGAACAAAGGCACAAGAGAGTGAACAAACTTGAAGAAGAGATTGGACAGTACAAGGTAGAGGTATCCTCCCTTAAGTCTGAGCTACAAGAAGCCAAGAAGCAGGCAGAAGAAGCCAAGAAGCAGGCACAAGAAGCTGAGAAGAAAATGGAGAGCAGTCAAGCAGAAATCTCCAAAATGAAGTCTGATATAATCTCTTTTAAAATAGTAGCAGCTGAAGCTACTCGTAGCAAGGAAGAAACTGAGGGACAGCTTACAAAGAAGAGTGCTGAGTGTGAAAGATTAGAAGAAGAGATTGTCCTTCTCAGGAAGAAGGTTGAAGGGATGAACAAGATCATGAAGAGCTCTCAAGCTCTAGATGACATGCTCAGCTATCACAGATCTCCATCTGATAAATCAGGACTTGGGTATGTAGGTGAATCCTCAAACAAGGATGAAAATGCTTTAAGCAAAGGAGATGTGAAAAAGCCAGAAAGAAATGGTGATGCTCCTAGTTCCAGCAAAGGCAAGGAGAAAAATGAAGGCTGCCATAGAAGAAATCTTGCTCCAAGTAGAAAACCAGCTCCAAGGAGAAATGTAGCTGATGGCAAAGATGCAAGAGGCAATGGTGATCATCAAAAGATCTCAAGGCAGCAAGGCTTCAGAAGTACGTCAAGGAAACCTCCATCTCCTAGGTACCAAAGTTCATTTTTTGGTTATTGTTATTCTTGCTCAAACTTTGGTCATATGGCAAAATATTGTAGAACATTTCATGGAGATAGATGTTGTGGTCCCCAACAATCTCCAAGAAATAATTTCACAAGAAGAAATCATGATTTTTTATTCATGAAAAATGTTGAATGTTTCAAGTGTCATGACATTGGGCATATGGCACGAGATTGTAACTTGACATGGGCTCTTACACAAGCTAGACCCATGCAAACGAAGAAAGTTACACAAGTATGGAGAAGGAAGGAAAGGCAATCTGAAAATGCCTTGAACTCCCCAGCTGATCTAAATTTGTTTTGAGAAGAGTCTGCCAAAAGAAGACAAGCACACATTAAAGGGGAGCTTGTAATTTTTTGTTGCTGAACTGTCTTTACAGTCACTCTTTTATGAAGACTTTTTTTTGGAAAAATATGAAGTTAAATCCGCCATAACAGCAGAAAATAAAAAGGGGCAGCGCTCAAATGTTAAATGTAGCAGCGCAATAAAAAAAAGGTGTGCAAAGTATGGAGACCCTCACAACAGTGGGAAGATAGAACAAAAAAATAGCAGTTGTTTGAATTTTGTTATGGAGCACATGCATTTAAATGCATAGCAATGGAAGGTAGTTTCCTTCTATGAAATGTGAGAGAACATACTCACAGCAGAGTGAGTACAATACACAGCAGTAAAAAGAATGTAATGTTTTTCTTCATATGCAATGCAGCATGCAAAGAAATGCATAAAGAGAAACAGGGACAACAGACTTTTAATGCACATGGGTGAATGACAATGTGTGGCAGCAGAAAAATGAAAGGGACTGAACAACAGTGCATTGTGTAAAAAAAATGAATGAAGACTAAGATTGTGTGAAGCAAGGTGAAAAGAAAAGGCAGCAGCCTGTGTTATTTTTGTTGTGTGGAGAATGCAACGCAAAACAGCGTGAGAATGATTTCTCTCTATGAGAAAGTAATGGAGAGTAAAGAGTTAGTGTATGGGCACACAACAGTGTGATGAAACAAAAGACAGCCACAGTGCAAATTGCAGAGGCAACGCAGTAGCAAGTAAAAACCCAGGGATGACAGAGTCTATGGTTATGGGCATGGACAGCAGTGCATAAGAAAAGGCAGCAGCTTGAAGTTTTTGGACAGCAGCAGATGGAAAAGAATTTTTCCCTTACAGCAGTAAATGTAAGTATAATGAATGTGTTGTTCATTGATTTGAAATGCAACATATGCAACAGCAGTGTAAATTTGTAAGGTGGGACAGAGTAATTGTTCCAGAAAAGACAAAGTATTATGTCTTTGAAGAATGCACAGCGATGCAAAGTTTGCAAAGAAATGTAAGTGAAGTGGAGCGACAAAACAGCAAGTGTAGACACAGCAGTGTGGGGTAGACGAAGCAAAGAAGATGGCACAACAGTGCAGCAGAGAATATGCAGCAGCATAAAAGAACAATGTAATGAGTATGCACAACAGTGCAATGAATGTTTTGTTTTGAAACTGCATCTAAAGCAGTGTTTGGTAGTAATCCCTCCGTGAGAGGAAGTGAAGTTCTCAGTGTATCCCTCTGTTAAAGAAGGAGAGGATGCTCTTTTAGCATACACAGTGTAAATCCTGCGAGTATGAGGATGATGCTTTTCAGCATAGTCACAAGTGGACATCCCTCCTTCACGAGGAAGGTTGCTCTTAAGCACAGGTAAAAATCCCTCTATCGATGAGGAATGAGTTATTCAGCATAGTCACAGGTAAATCCCTCTGTTCAAGAGGAAGGTGTTCTTTCAGCACCATGTTATGGTGGATCCTCTGTCATGAGAAGGTGCTCTTAGCACAGGTTTCAGGTTAATCCTCTATTTAAGTAGGAAGACTATTTTGTTGTTTTTGGAACTGGCATGTGAAGCAGTGGTTAGTGGAATCCTCTGTTAAGAGGAGACTCTTTCTGCAACAGCAGTTGTCAAGGAAGTTGAGGAAGTGTTTGGGTAAGACCGAATGCCCAGCACGTTTGAAATTAAAGGGGAAGTGGTTGGAATGTTAATTCCAACTGCAGGTTGCAGGGAACAGCGACGGACGTGGGCAACGATGGACGGCAATTCACTGCGCGCAGGAGGCCAGGAGCTAAGGCGGGTCAGCAGTCAACGGCGCAGAAAACCACCACGGCAAACCAAAACCCCCGGTATCATATCGCACCGCTATTCGAGGTGAGGTTGTTTCCTGACAGTGTGGTCCGATGCCGACATGTGTCCAGCAGTGATGCTGGCCTGACATCAGCACTGACAATCCATCGGAAGGTATCGCCTGGTCACCTCACCCTGTCCGATATCCATCCGATTGAACATGTTTGCTGTCCGCCGTTTGATCTCCAGGAAAGTACTGCGCAGTTTAAAGTCTTCGAAGTACATACGGAGGCCTGTTGAATATTAATGCTGCGTGGAGTAATGGACCATCCCATACCTTACGATTAATGGCTGACATTCTTTTTTGGTAAAACCTTTATTATTACCTGCGGCGGGTTAATACAAAGTATGGGTAAGTTTATTTTTATATATGTTTTAATATAGAGCGTTGACTCTATGTTTTTGTCATTAAAACAAAACACCCGTGAGCATTGTAAAAACAGATGTAATCGCATGAAAAAAATAGCGACCCCTGCAGTGAAAAAGAGAAGAGGGGATTGTATTGAAAGAGTTTTTTTTTGCACATGAAAAATAGTGCAACCCTTGCAGCCCGAAGATGAAATGCATGAAAACACACGAGGAGAAGAGTGCGTGGGCTCGGAGCAGCCATTAAAAAGAAACCAGGAGATTGTCATGTGAAAGCATAAGGTGAAAGTAAAAACAGGGTCAGCAGCACCTGTAAAAACCAACGAAGAAAAACCAGAGGAATGCACAGAAGTGCATGAGTGAATATTTTTGGGTTATAATGTAATGTCATGTATTTGGCATGAAACACAGGAGCATAAAGTTTTTGTTTGTAATGTAAAAAGTAAAAGAATGCACAGCAGTGCAGGAGAAGGCATAGAAGTGAATGAAGAAAACCAGGGGCAGTTTTGGTTTCAAAACCATGAATAGTTTCACACAGGTGAAAAGGTAAATGTGTAAATCCCTGTAAGTTTTTGTTTTCACACAGCAGTGAATGTAAATGAAA
>APFE030519607.1:94287-109349 GCA_000404065.3 Pinus taeda
CTTTTATAAGGGAAAAATATGAAGTTAAATCTGCCATAAAAGCAGAGAAGAAAAAGGGGTAGCGCTCAAATGTGAAGTGTAGCAGCGCAATAAGAAAAGTATGCAAAGCATGGAAACCCTCACAGCAGTGGGAAGATAGAACATAAAACATCAGTTCTTAAATTTTTTGTTATGGAGCACATGCATTGAAATGCATAGCAGTGGAAGGTAGTTTCCTTCTATGTAATGTGAGAGAACATACTCACAGCAAAGTGAGTACAATACACAGTAGTAAAAAAAATGTAATGTTTTCATATGCAATGCAGCATGCAAAGAAATGCATAAAGAGAAACAGGGACAGCAGATTTTTAATGCACATGGGTGAATGATAATGTGTGGCAGCAGAAAAATGAAAGGAACTGCACAACAGTGCATTGTGAAAAAAAAATGAATGAAGACTAAAATTGTGTGAAGCAAGGGTGTAAAAAGAAAAGGCAGCAGCCCGTGTTAATTTTTTTATTGTGTGGAGAATGCGGTGCAAAACAGCGTGAGGATGATTTCTCTCTATGTGTAAGTAATGGAGAGTAAAGAGTTAGTGTATGGGCACATAACAGTATGATGAAACAAAAGGCAGCCACAGTGAAAATTGCAGAGGCAACGCAGGAGCAAATAAAAACCCAGGGATGACAGAGTCTATGGTTATGGGTATGGACAGCAGTGCATAAGAAAAGACAGCAGCGTGATGGCAAGAGGGAGAAGCACAGTAGTGCGAAGAAAAGGAAACCAGAACTAAGAGAGAGTGAAGAAATGTGTTTTTACACAGCAATGCAAATAAGAAATGTTTACACACAACAGTGTAAATTTGTAAGGTGGGACAGAGTAATTGTTCCAGAAAAGACAAAGTATTCTGTCTTTGAAGAATGCACAGCAATGCAGAGTTTGCAAAGAAATGTAAGTGAAGTACAACGACACAACAGCAAGTGCTGACACAGCAGTGTGGGGTAGACGCAGCAAAGAAGATGGCACAATAGTGCAGCAGAGAATATGCAGCAACATAAAAGAACAATGTAATGAGTATGCACAACAGTGCAATGAATGTTTTGTTTTGAAACTGCATCTAAAACAGTGTTTGGCAGTAATCCCTCCGTGAGAGGAAGTGAAGTTCTTAGTGAATCCCTCTGTTAAAGAGGAAGGCGTTTTTCAGCACAGTGCCATGGTAAATCCCTCTGTCAAGAGGAAGATGCTTTTTAACATACACATGGTAAATCCCTCTATCAAGAGGATGATGCTTTTCAGCATAGTCACAGGTGAATCCCTCTGTCAAGAGGAAGGTGTTCTTCAGCACATTGTTATGGTGAATCCCTCTGTCATGAGGAAAGTGCTCTTAAGCACAGTTTCAGGTTAATCCCTCTATTAAGAGGAAGACTATTTTGTTGTTTGTGGAACTGCATCATAAGCAGTTGGTGAATCCCTCTATGTGAGGAAGTGTTTCGGTAAGATTGAATGCCCAACAGTTGGAATTAAAGGGGAGTGTTGGAATGGTAATTCCAACTGCAGGTTGCACGTTACAGGCGGACGTGGGCAGCGATGGATGCCAACAGTGATCGTGAGTTTTCCGGCCGCCTGAAACTTATCGCACCAGTTTTCCGGTGAAGGAATATCCTGGTGATCGACTCCGATAAAACCTGGAGCAGACGCGTGGATTGGGGTGACATCACCCTCTGACATTTATCGGACGATAAAGGTCAGTCAGAAAAGTCCACCCAATACCGTCCGATTAAAGGCAATGTTGTCCACTGTCCGATTGAACCAAATCTGCTCCAAGTCTGCTCGCCGTCGGATCAAGGTCAAAACAGGGTACACTCTGCAGGACATGGGAATTGCGTCAAGTTTTGTCTTTCACCAGTAAATCAATTTATGAAGTACCTTCGCCATGCTCAAAATTAAACGACGTTCGTAGATATAGGTGAAAGAATTAAATTTAGTGTTTTGTGTTTGTTTTAAGCATGTAGTTTTTATCTTCACAGAACAAGTAAAAAAAAAGACAGCTTATTATTTTGCATATGATATATATGCGTTATGTTTTGTTCGGTTTACTGGTGTGAAGAGAGTTGGTTCGAAACAGCGAGTAATGTAAAACACACAGCTCGAACAAAAAGGGAATGAGACAGAGTCTCTGTTTTTATTTTTGGCATGCATAGCAGTGCATACAAAAAAAATGTGTTGTTGTTCGTCGACATTGTATTGAAGACCAAGGGGAAAACGCAGCAGCGTAAATTTTTTTGTAATGTAAGAAATGCAATGAAAACACACAGAAGTGTGTAGAAGAAAAAAAACAGGGCAGCGTGAAAGAGGATGTATGCACAGCAGTGCATAAGATATGCATCATGTTTATTATTCCGTTGACTTGTGTGAAGAAATGGTGAAATACAGTTGGTGCAAAATGGCACTGTGCAGAAGAAAAGGCCGAGAGGTGAAAGAAGAAGACTAGGGGAGGTTTTGTATGTAAAACCATGAATTGTTTCACACAGCAGTGAAAAAGTAAAACTGTAAATTCTTGTAATTTTTGTTTTTCACACAGCAGTGAATGTAAATGAAATTTTTACACACAGTGGTGTAAAATTTCAAAATTTCAAAAGAGACAGAGTAATTTCTTTTGTAATATTTTGGTGAATCCCTCTGAGTGAAAGAGGATGAATATGTCTCAGTGAATTTTGTTTTAATGAATAGAAATCTTTTATGGTGGTGCATTACTCTGTTCAGTAAATTTTTTTTTAAAGCTTCCCTGTGCACAAAAGATCCTGGAGTAGAGGAAAAACAGAGCATTCACTCTGTGTTCAATTAATGTTTGGTTTTGGTAATTTCCCATTGCAAAAATACCCAACAGAAACATGTTCACTAAATATGGAAAGTTCAGGCAAGCAACCCTGACTCTCAAGCATAAAGCAGCCACGTTGTGGGCTTGGGCTGCCATCTGTGGAGTATCGTAGGAACCCAACCAAATCCCCTTTTTCCTTTCTGGGTTCACGAATTTTACACAACCATTTACCCCATCTTCGACGACGCACGCCCCTGTAAGTGGGACACAATCTCATACCGTCTTCTTCGTTACAATCTCTTTTCTTCCTCTTCGTCGACTCAAGCTCGACCATATCATTTGGCCCATTTGGTACAAATTGCTTCTCTGCTATTTTTTCTGTATTTGAAATCAATCGATTAGGCGTCGATACAGAATTTTATTGAATTAGAGTGACAGATTCGATGAATTCATAAATTAATTACGGGTAATGTTGAATTAGGTTATTGGATGGGAGTAACTTTAGACTTCCCTTGAATTTGGTGCTTCGAGGCTCTTGAAACCACATTAAGTCAAAGAAAATGGTGCTTCTTGTATTATGTGTATATATATACATACTACTGTGCACCTTAATATAAATGTTTTCATTAATTTGGCACCCATCAAAGTCAAATATTTTCGATTGCAGTATAAATTTAGAATCATAAATGGCTTTTTCATTCCTATATTTTTTATTAAATTCCTTTTGTGGTTATCCATACATTCATTTCAATGTTCCTGGCTATCTTGGCTTAATGCAGTTAACTCCCCAATGCAAACGTATGAGCCTGGAGGTTTATTAAAATCGGTTCAGTAAATGACTACAATGCCTTGCATGTACTCGTAACCCTAATCAAATCAATGTGCAAGAACCAAAGCAACTTTCGTTACTTGGAGATTTCATATTTGGTCAATTCTTCAGTTTTTTAATTATAGGATAAGGTTGAGGCTCATTCCCACAAATAGACAAATTGCAATAGGATAACATTTCAAGGCATTTTAAATAATAGAAGCAATGATAATAGGATAAGATTCAGGTGTCTTCAGTTAATAGATGAAATGGCAAAAGATCATATTGTGGTGAATTTTAATAATAAGATTTAGGTGTCTTCGGTTAATAATAGATGAAATGGCGATAGCCCACATTTAGGTGAATTTTAATAATGGACCAAATGTTTTATCTGTGATATAATTTTGCAGGATACTTATTTTTTTTAATGCATTTTTAAATTGGAAAATGGATTTAATGTTTTGGAAAATCTTTAAAGTATTGGAACTCTATCCTAAATTTTTTCTCTCTTTTTTAAATATAATTAACGAAAGTTATAAATTTTTTTAATAAATTTAATTAAAAGTTATTATTTATAATTTAAAAACAAAAAAATTACATATTAAATTTTAATATAGTAGTATTTAATATTTAATATAATTATATTTAATTTAATAATAATAATAATTTTTTAATATCAAATTAGTTATTGTAATAAAATTCATAATTTATTTGATAGCAGCATCTTCCAAAACACACCCAGAGCAGTGGAAAAAGCAACACCAATTCAAATCAACAGGATAATGATCACGATACTTCATGCTTTCAAGTCAGTCCCTTTCCGTCTTTCTCGCTAATTCTCTTTGGTGCAAATGATATAAAGTTTGAACATTTGATTTCATTCCACTCAAAACATGGATATGCTCATCAACGAAATCAGGATGGAAGCCATGTCTTATGTCAAACCTTGCACAAATAAAGGTAACAAAACTAATGGTTTTTGTAATAGAATTAATCGCTTTGATTTAACAATTACCATCATTGTTCTCCATTTCTGTGAAGCATTGACAAAAACATACAATTAAAATCAATACATTGAAATAATACTATTCATTTGTTATTTTGGTTATTTCATATTCAAACATAAATATAAAAGGATTCAAAAGAATGAAAAAAACCTCAAAAAACTATAACTCAAGAAATCAAACAAAAATTGCTATGAAATAACCAATTTACTTACTTCAGTAATCAACAATTCTATTCAAATCAACAAGAAGGAAAACAAAGAACTTATGAAGGTGCATACAAATAATTTCAAAAAATAGTAACAACTAAAGATAATTAATATTTTTTTTCTTAGACAAATGCATAGAAATAATTGGAACAAAGAAGAAAAAATACAAAAAAAAAAAATCATAAACAATAAATTGTATCGAAGATAAATACCCCAAAAATGATATTGACTTTCATTGCTCCTCATCTTTCTTTCTAAGTGTAACATATGTACTATCTTTCATTTTTACATAACATTGAAAAGAAAAAGCCGTGAAATCCACAAACCATCCATTGATTTCACTCTCAATACAACTATAAATGTCAGACCCTACCTTTCTGTGTCTCCAATATCTACAGTGGCTCATTGCAAAGTCATCCCCAATGATTTGTTTATTGTCAATGTCCATGCCATTTTCAAAGGCATTTGCCTCATATTACTCCTAAGAATAGGCGGAATAAATATGAGAATTAGAGAATCCTTATCAAATGGAACACCACAATACTTTTCAAACATAACTGTAACAAATTGTGGAAGTTGTGACGACTTTGAACCAGGTGCAAAGAAAATATTTTCAATATATCTAAGAGCACCATTAACGAGACCAACTTCAACCCATAAATTACACGTTAACATCATACACTCCACGACATAGTAGTACTTCACGCTCCAATATATCATCATCACTATCACTTATTTATGTTCTCCTACTGCTTTCTGCAACACATCTCGTAATAGGAGAATTTAACGCTTTAAGCATTTTTTGATTGTGAAAATTGATTAGATTATTCATCAAAAATAAGTGAACAAAAGAATCAAACAAAATCATTTCCTATCGATCCAAGAAACTATCAACCCAGGTCATAAGAAAATCCCAATCAGCAAGAGAAGGCTTCGCATTTCTAATATTGGTTAAAAGATTGCGAAAAAATGCTTGTCTCGGATTATTTCATTGCTTGCTATAAATCTTTTCCAAAGGAACTACAATGTTGAAGCTTTCCCACAAATATTTCCCAGTTGTTCTACCTGCATACAAGGGTTTTTCCTTAATAGGAGGCAGTTGGAAAAGGTCACCCACAAGAATGATGGACCTACCGCCAAAAGGATAGTCCTTCTTTTAAGGAAAGGCTTCTCACAAACGAGAATCTATTTGTATGAATATCCTTGGACCTATAAAACTCATCCCATCAAGGAATATATATCAAATGTGCCTCATTTCCTCTTGGAACACTACCAAAGCCTTCCCACATAATGGCTTCATATCTTTGATAGGAATTTTTAGGGCAGAATGTGTTATTTTCCCACGTATGTTAAAAGCAACAATACCAGTTAGAGAAAGCAATAAAAAAGGAATTTTTTCATTCATTGTTGCACTAAAAATAGCATGAGAAATACACCCAATGAGAGAAGAATTCCCTATTCCAGTAATACCTAGAATAATCATTTTCAAAAAACCATCATTTTCACCATTAGCAAAGTGTCAAAAAATAATTTCAAAAATAGCTAGTTGTTTTTCTGATAGAGAGGAAGGTTAAAATTATGTGTCTCTAACAAACCCGCAATTCAAAACACCCGCAAACTGTACATCTTTTACAAAATTGACCCCTTCTTCTAAAAAATCATTTGACACCATCATTTCCTACCAATTATAATCAACATCAAATTCACTTCTACCAAGATTATCAAGGTCTGAAATGTTTACATAGCTTGGAGGAGCTAACAGTGACAAAACCTACCACTCTTCAAAATATTGATCAACATTTTCTTCATGTATAACCATCTCCACATCCTCTTCATTACCTTTATTTGGCAAAGGGCCTCTATCATCATGCCACACATGATATCTCCAATTCCTCCAACTCTCAACAACACTTTTAGTAGACAACCAAATATCTGAACCAATGTCATGAAACGACTTGTATAAAAGCAATTCACTCCAACAAAACATTTCAAAATCTTCTGACCCCTCATCAGGATCAACATAAAACCGTGGCCAAACTTGAATGGTAGCCTTCTTATCACGTGGCCTCCATTAGTCCTACCTACGCCTCTCCTCAAAACTCCATGATCTTGTTGTTTCTATTAAGCATAAATGTTCCAAAATATTGGTTAGCTTTGATAAACCCGAATGAAATTGTTTCCGCACAAAATTTCATCAGAATGCAGCGAAACCCTATGGTACAATTTATTTCCAACACTCAAGGAGAATATTCTTTTACTACAGACAACAAGAGGCAACTTTAGCAACAAATGGAACGTCCCTTGAGCTACAATTTCATTCTCAACAAGTGTCTTAGCGAGGAACCTTCTATACGCAGATAATAGAGGAGCCTCGAACCCACTCCCACCAGCAACTATGGTCAACATTCCATGATAACGTTCAGATATTCTCTCTACCTTTGAAGCTTATTTTGAAATATACTTTAAAACCTGATGTCAAGAAATAATTTGCTGACAATCAACATTTTCTCACCACATTGTTAAAGAATCAACATTGTGAACATTTAAATGGTCATCACTTCATGTTGGTTCATGTTTTTTCCTCCCTTTTTCATTTATCGTCAATGTTGATCTGCACAAACTTCGCATGGAGCATGATAGCGACATGAAAAAACATACCCTTTTTTACGTAATGAGAATCAACACTGCATTTTGTATGCCTTTGCACATGGTTAACTAAGTGCTCATAATCTTCTTGGGATTGCAAGAAAAAAATTGTTTAGTCTTCAAAATACATGGATCATCATTTAAAGTTTGAGGGATCATGACATTTCGACAATGTATGTCATGTGGATTCCATGTTGTAACATACTTGTCAAAGTACCACTTTGTTACACTAACAATAGTGGCATTGGACCAATCCAATGTTTCCATATCCAGTGCCTCAGGCAACCACAAAAAACCGTGGATATGGGTAGAACCTCTATGCTTCCACTCATACCTAAAAATATTTAAAACGTGTACTTAAAATATAATAAGAAATCATAACAACATACATTTTCCTTCAAATCGTTATAAAATCGTCTAAAAGGAAAAACAACAAACCTATACTAAAAGTCTCTAACACCAACATATCTCTGCAAAACTATGTCACAAAAGATATTGAATCTTTGGTGCATGTACATAGCAACTATATTTGGGTACTAAATAACATTTTGAATCTTTCTGGCATGCTCACCTTTTCGATGACAATCTCTGCTTGAAGGCATAACACTATGCAAATCAAGCCACTTTGTGTCAGCCACACTCAATGTAAAAAACAAAGTAGGGCAACCCAACTGGTTGATGATATCAGTTAATTCAGCATGACACTTTGTCCAATAAGCTCTTGTACCCCTAAGACAAGATCCAAAATGCATTAATTTCTCATCCAACTTATTATTTGGCAAACCAGAAAGTTGTTGACACAACTCTTGAATAGTTGCAAGCACATTTTCATGAATATTCTTCTTAAAAAAATGAAGTTGTTTTGTGACTACAATGTCACGTAATCATATTCAATAATAAATAACGAAATCGAGGATGGATTCCAAATCTTTGATCATAAAATCTCAATAGATGCAAACCATATTCATGCCTTTGAACATTGCAAATTCGAGGATGAAACCAATCAACATCACCTGGTGGGAATAAAGTAGAGAATGCCATATCTAGCAATCCTTCAGTATTATATTCATTAATGGGAGATGTATCAATATTTAGGTAATCTATTGGTTCAATGGATGTGTTATTTTCATTATCAATAAATCTTTTGATTCTATCAACTTCCTGGGATTCATTAGGAAAGCGAGAAATAAAGGATGACAGGTGATAGTGCAAGAAATTAGCCCCATTTATTTCAACCTTTTCTTCCATCCTAGGTATATCATCAACATAGTGTAACTTGCTGGAAACATCAGTAGGTCTTTCCGGGAGAAAAGCAATTGAATCCATGTCAATTTCCACATCCCTATAGTACTTATCCATTTCAATTTTATAATGCAATGCATCCATCACACATTGTCTCTTCATAAACATTCATAGTATTAAGATTGAACACCTAGCCTTCTTAAAATAAAAATAAAAATCTAGTTCTTTAACACTTAGTGGAAGCTTCTTTGCAATATTGAAGAAATATATTGTGGAAGCTTCTTTGCAATATTGAAGAAATATATTGTGGAAAACATATTGTGTGGCTGCTATATTTAGCCACAAAATACGGATAGTAGTTAGTTTTGTTTCTACATTCTTTTTCACAAAATGAAATAATTTATGCATATGAATTAATAATCAATTATGTAGTATATGAATTATTTTGTTTTGGATTTTAATTTAATTATTAAATTGATATTAATATTTTAAGAATATTTTTTAGTAATAATTATATAGTTAAAAATTATTTTTTAGTAGTAATTATATACTAAATTTAATTATTTTTAGTAGTAATTATATATTAAAAATTAATTATCAGATTAATAGTTATAAATGAAGTAAAGATTTAAGATTTATATGAAATGTAGTTATATGTTTATTAATTAAATTGGAGTGTGTTTCAAATAAATTGATTATAACTGATTGAGCTATGCATTAAACCTCTGGCTATGCATTAAATTATGTGTATTGAATTTACTTTTTTTTGAACTTTTTTGAGTGAAAACGAAGCTTTATACGATTTATTAAACCTCGTGGCTTAAAAGTATTTGAGGACCCTAAAATACTGTGTCTTGAGTTGTGCTGGACTTACAAGGACAAGGCTACTTTAACCTTACAATTTGCGCAAATTAACTTTAAGTTTCTTAATATTGCTTGAAATTTGTTGAATTATTATGGTATGGGACAAATTACATTAATAAAAAAATTATGAAAATTGATCAAACAGATTTGAAGACTCTAAGAGTGATGTGGAGATGAAAAATGTTTTAATTACCTTTCATTGAAGCAACGAAATGATAAATATGAATTAAAGAGACTTTGTATATTTAGAGATAAATTGATAGTAGTAAATAAAAGCAAAATAAGTTTAAAAATCCATATTAAAATAGATTAATAAAATAATGATTTATAATAAAATGTTTATTAAGACTAAGTTTTTAATAAATATTTGTATAATTAAAGATAAGAAAGTACTAAAAATCTTATAAAATTGTTAAATCTCTATGTTAAATATAAAAACATAATTTTTTTAATGTTCATGAAATTCTCCATTAACTTTTATGTGTAATTGGCAATTAATTTGAAAGATATAAACAATATTTCAATGTAATCTTTCTCCTAAATACAATGTTTTATTATTACAAAATAAAAATATATATACTTTTATTTTTTATTATTTTATATTTAATTTAAATAACATATACTCACTATTATTATTACAAAATAAAAGATATATACATTTGTTTTTATTATTTTATATTTTAATTTAAATAACATATACTAACTACTATATAACTTTTATTATAAAAATTCTAACCATTATTATTATTTGCAAGTACCATATAAACAAGTGCCGCAAACAGATGTAGTTCGCTGATTCGACGGAGGATGGAATTCGCTGATTCGACGGGGGATGGAACAAGTCTGACGGGACAGGGGACCAAACAAGTTTGACAGGAAACTACTATATAACTTTTATTATAAAAATTCTAACCATTATTATTATTTGCAAGTATCATATAAACAAGTGCCGCAAGCAGCTGTAGTCCCTGCTGATTTGACGGGGGACTGAACAAGTCTGACGGGACAGGGGACCAAACAAGTTTGACAGGAAACTAAGGAAGTTTTAATGAATTTCATTAACTGTTGATTTCACCCGGGATTGAACTAGTTCGACAGGAGACTAAGGAAGTTTTAATGAATTTAGTTAATTTGTACTTTGAATAAATTTTGTTCATTTGTAATTTGAATGGAACTTTTTTAATTAAAATTTCGTATTAATGTACTATGATTTCTGGATTTGGTACCAAGTTTTATAATAAAAAAAATTCAAGATGGAATTCATACCTGGTTGTTTTCTAGTTCCTGCTCTTTGGAATTCATACGGTTGTTTTTCCCAATTGGTCTTGGTCTTGGAATTCATACGTAGTTGTTTTCCGATAGGAATTCATACGGTTGTTTTTCCCAATTGGTCTTAGAATTCATACCTGGTTGCTTTCTGGTTGTTTTACCCATGTACTTTGTTATCTTGCCTATTGTAAAGAATTTTCCATGTCTTCAATCTCTTCATCCGTTACTGGTGCAGACAAAACGAGTATAAGCTTCTAATGAGATGCAGTAACACCAGAAACACCTGCAGCGGTACACTGAGCTCTGGCTAACTATTCCATGGCATAGATACAACCAATCGACTACCATTTCTAGACCAATTTGATATTCATTTTTATTATAATCACTCATTGACAGGACTATGCATCACATGGCTCAATAGATAAATGAGTGGCTTATATTTTTAAATTAATAATCACGTACTTCCTCTCAAAGCTAGCCATACATGGTCTTCACTCTGAAATGTTTGCTTCGTGGTCGTATTACTTGACTGTTGGGTATTTTTTGTTTGCAATGGGAAAATACCAAAACTAGAAAAATAAAAACATAGAGGCAATGCTCTATTTTCTTTACACCAGGATTTTCTGTGCACAGGGAAGCCTTAAAAAAAATTTACTGAACAGAGTATTGCACCACCATGAAAGATTTCCATTCATTAAAATAATTTCACTGATACACATTCATCCTCTTTGCTGAGAGGGATTTACCAAAAACAACATTCAACCAAAGCTCTGTTTTCACCTGAGAATTTACTGAGACATATTCATCCTCTTTTACTCAGAGGGATTCACCAAAACATTACAAAAAAAATTACTCTGTCTCCTTTGAAATTTTACACCACTGTGTGTAAATATTTCATTTACATTCACTGCTGTGTGAAAACAAAAAATTACAGGGATTTACACATTTACCTTTTCACTGTTGTGTGAAACAATTCATGGTTTTACACAAAACTATCCACTGGTTTTCTTCATTCACTTCTCCTTCTCCTGCACTGCTGTGCATTTTTTTTTACATTACCAAGACAAAAATGGTTTTACACTGCTGCTTCATTTTCTTTTTACATTACAAACCCAAAAGAAAATTCATGCACTTCTGTGCGTTCCTCCCCTGCAATACAAAATTAATCTCTGTGGATTTCATTCGCTGCTGCGAATCCACTGTTTTTAGTTTTTCCCCGTGTGCGATCCACACTTCACATTACAATACCCCTGATCTTTCATTGGCTGCTGCGAGCCCACACATTTTCTCCCCGTGTGCAATGCGATACAACTCAAATGGAGTCAACACTTTTCTTTAAAACATATGCCAAAAAAAATTAATAATAAAACTTACATTGTATTTTAACCCATACTTAGTATTAACGCGCCCTAAAGAAAACATTAAAAACTTTACCAAACTCATGTCATTCCATTAACATAAGGTATGGTCTTTAAGGTATGGTCCACGCTGCCGCTGCATTAATTTTAATCAGACCCGTATGTACTTTGGAGAACTTAAGTGGCAGAGAACTTTCCCTTTGATCGGACGGCGGAGAGCATCCTGTTTAATCGGACGCATATCGGATGGGGTGAGGGATGATGTCATGGCAATCCACGTGGCTGCTCCAAATTGCATCGGAGCCTATCACCGAGATATTCCGGTCCGATAAGTTTTAGGCGGCCGGTTTTATGGTTTGCAGCTGTGGGTGGTTTCCCGCGCGCGTCAACTGCTGGCCCGCGCCCAGGGGAAATTATAACTTCAACATTGACATTAGCCCTTGGGGCTAGGGTGCGAACATAGATGGGCCTATATGACACATGTTAAATTAAAATATTAAACACATTTTCAATACACTGAAGCTGATGGTAGTTTATTCTTGTGAATATGTTCATTAAGCTTTGGAGTCAATATATTAAGTGGTCATTCGTAGAACAAGAACGGTCACTGTGAGTGTCTTTTCTATAGAGCGGCTTACTCCCTTAGTTGCCTACAATTGATGCAACAACAGAGTTATTTTCCTAAGTAGAGCTTATTTACTGAAAGCAAAGGGGTTATGATTGCCCTGATGCGGCTCTACCGACGCATTAGGCCATTGTAACAGATCCACCAACGCATTGCATTAGGCCATTTTAGGATTACATATTACAGGTTCAAGTCTAGTCTATCAAAGATGATTTAGTGGCTCAAAATGGTGATTAATTCTTATGATATTGGGAAAACAACATCACATTTCTCTTTCTTCGCGTTGGTGGGTACATGCCTACAGCGACGTGCTTTCAAATTTGTGGTGGGTGCTTTCAAAATTGAGAGCAAGTTTACAGCTTGAGCATGTCCACTGCTACCAAAGTGAAATTGATCCTAGCAACATTTTCTCGTATGAGGCTTCTTTTCACAAGCCATGTGTGAAGCCGTTGCTTTTAGGTTTGAAAAGTCGTAACTGTCGTTGAAGAAAAAGGTGCTGCAAACCAGAGATAGAGGGAAACTCAAAACCTGTGATCTGAATCCTTGAAGCTCTCTTCTCATTCATTGTCTCTTCTAGAGATACGCTAAATATAATCATTTTCGAGCCCTCCGAAATGCATTGGATTCTTCCTGCTTCTTCCTTGTGCGAAGTGTAAGTTGTCTATGATGGCTGGAAATAAAGGATTGTGGTAGAACTAGTCGGTTGACATAGGCTCTGCGCATAAAGTCTAAATGACACTTCTATAAAGGGCACTTATTTATTGTAAAATAGAAGCTATTTTTAAACCCTTTTTTATCAATAGTTGATAGAACCAGACCTACAGTTTGCTTAGTTGAAGAGGGTTGCCCAGTTGAGGAGGGTTATGATTACGGACGGACATAAATCTCATCAGGCAAAGGCCATCCATATCTATTCGTCATTGGGATGAGAATGGGGATTAACATCTATGCCGGATGAAGAGTAAAGTGAAATTAGGGAAATTACCAAGATGCGGAAGCCAACTTGAAGGAAGGGCACGTAAATTATTTTCTAAACTTATTCAGCTAAATATCCTTCTTAATTCACTTTATTTTACTGTGCTTCTAAAAAATTGTTTTACTGTGTCTTGAAAAAAAAAATCAAGACATAACTTGAGCAGTAATTTATTTTACTTTGTTTTTAATTCACTTTATTAAAACAAATTCACTTTATTTTACTGTGCTTCTAAAAAAAATTATTTTACTGTGTCTTAGAAAAAAATTAATCAAGACATAACTTGAGTAGTAATTTATTTTACTTTGTTTTTAATTCACTTTATTTTACTGTGCTTCTAAAAAAATTATTTTACTGTGTCTTGAAAAAAAATTAATCAAATTATTTTACTGTGTCTTGAAAAAAAAATAATCAAGACATAATTTGAGCAGTAATTTATTTTACTTTGTTTCTAAAAATTTTGATTCTAAAAATTTTGATAGGGAAATTTGAGCAAGCTGTGTGCAAGACTTCACCAGATAAAGTCATACACAACTTCAGTAGTAGCAATTTCAATCACCTGATAAAGTCATGTGTTGGATCAGGTGCACAACAAACAAACAATTAAACAGTAGAAGCACATAAACACAATATTTAACGTGGTTTACCCAACCAATCTGGGATACGTCCACCAAACATAGGCATCAGGAATATATTAATCAAAATTTGGAGATTACATCAATGAAATCCTCACACTCTCTCCCAGCTATCCGTATGACAACCTATTTTATAGTAGAGAAAATCTAACTGCTTTCACATCAAATTTAGGATGCATTAATTTGCTCCCAACAACCTGAAGATAATCCAGCAACAGATTTTCTATTGTTGTCACCTACAGAGATTTCTACCTATTTCAGTTCAAACAGAAAATCTCAACAATCTCCACCTTGACAACAATTCGCCTGATGCCCTGTTATTATTATTTTATCTTTTCTGCAAGCCAAGATAAGCCAAACACCAGCGTAGCTTCTCCAACAAAACTGGTTTCGTGAACATGTCTGCACAGTTCTCCTTTGTATGCACCTTTTCAAGAGAGACTCCCCTTTCAGTGATAACCTGTCTTACAAAATGATATTTGATTGGAATATGCTTTGACTTACTATGATAGGCCGGATTTTTAGCCAAATGTATTGCACTTTGACTGTCACAAAGTACCCTGATGTTATCCTGTAACCTACCAAACCCCCCAAGCAACCCTTTCAACCAAACCGCCTCTTTGCAAGCATGA